>JAIZAY010000199.1:0-81330 GCA_029531755.1 Holothuria leucospilota | reverse complement strand
GATTTGGGCTTAAATCCTTTATATTAAATGTTTTCGACATCAGACGAATAGCAATGACACTCTACTTTAGTTATCGTTGCTTTGCTGCTTCTGTGATTGTAACTATACAGAATATAAAACACTGAAAATTGCATTGTGTCCTATAGAGTTCAAGCAACATTAAATGTACTCTTATTTAACAGTTGAAATTAATCCCATGTGGCAGCTTGACCCTTCTGCTCCTTCTTGTCGCTTCCTCATTAAGTCGTTTTCAAGTTGTTTAGTGTCCACACTTTTTCAGTTATAACATCGTAAGGAACAGGGTAAATCGACCTTAATTATACGAAATAAATGTCTTAGTCACGGTCGCACAGCTCATGTATCCAAAAGTAGCTAAAATAAGATATAGCTTCAGGCTTTAAACCTGTTTGATATTAAAATAAATGATTGATGAATAATATGTTATAACCATTCTGTAACAGGTCTTCAATTAATTTTACTTTGCGTGAAGAACATATACTTGAAAACGTGCTTGGTATGATTCACGGATGTCCAGAAGCATGACAGAATCGTTCAACACATGATAACCTTTGTTTTAATGGTAAATGAGAAACACAGCATGTGTCTCGATCGTCACTTAATTTATGGTAGTGTTTGCATTAACACTCTTTGAATAAAAATAGCTCATGGAGGATCTGAAAATTTATTTATGGTAGACCAGTGAAATCAATACCGCTTTTTCAAAACTATCGTGGTCTTGGCGGAAATTTGTGGCATATGCCCAATAAATATACACGCCCAAAGCTCATTATCTGCTACGCACTTGATTTATCGACAGTCAACATAGGACACTAGGATGACAAAATTGTCCTCGTTTTACTGTGAGTTGTCTTACTTTGACATTCACTTAAGTGTAGAAGCGTTCCCTTCAAACTAAAACATAAAAGGAATTTGATTTTAAGTTACCCCTCTTTGTCTCCTTTTGTTAGCAACGTTAATGATCGCAGTGTGCGTTTCAGGTAAACGAACTTTGGAATATCTTTTTTACATCAATTTGAACTTTAATGCCTAGCCTGAACAGGTGTAATAAACAAATAATTTAGAAATTTCGTCGGGCAGAATAACAGCGTTATTACTTTATTTATGAATACAAATAGAAATCCGTTCAGGACTGAATACCTTTTCACCGTTTAGTACAATAGGTGACTCGTACAGGCCTAATGGTGTAAGGCAACCTAAATTTTATCCTGTGTCTTTCTTCTTAACCACAGTGGAATAATATCACGGGCAGCATCCAAACTCTACTTAGTACTCTACTCTCTTCCAAGTTCTTTCCTGTTCCATTTAATAACGAACATCAACAACAACCTTGCAAATGTTTCATTGTTTTCTTTTTGACTCAAACCTTTCAATAAGATTCACTCACTCTTAATAAACGAAGTAAAGATTTCCATCAGTAAGAATACTTGCTTCTTGCAGTTGTTTAAATAGAGAAAAGTTCAACGTTTGAATAGGAAGATTTTCCAGTATTTTAGATATGTGAGCCGACAGAGATAAAGTAGTCTCCCAAACTTTTTTTTAATTTAAGTCTGTTAGCTCCTCTTACATTGCTAACAAGTCTTTTTTATTTATTTTGGAACATAAATATTAAATATTGCCGGTAAACCAAAGGGGGATTCTGCACGAATTTAAACAATAAGAAACAAAACTCTTGTCGTATGAATAACTGAAGCTATTTCTGAGTTAGAACAATGGGATACACTAACTTGAATTGACTTTTCCCTTTTAAGTAAGAGTTCAGGTAAAAAGAGAAAGTTATGAGATATATTATTGTAACAAATAAAATGCTTAATTAAATTTCGAATTACCATTCATACATGAATTTCTTTTGTAGACAGTGACTTTTTGATGGTTAGACGAGAACTCAGGAGAATGGAACAAGAAATATCGGTATTTATTTGTACGCGAATTGCTAACAGACTGTAAAGAAGTATTACAGTTCATAATGTACGAACGTAAAGTCAACATGTGGCAGCGATAACATTTCGACATCAGTTTAAATTCAAATATGTGTTGCTATTTCCAAGATATTCTCACTACTAAAATTTATATTTAAAGTTAGTATAATCGGCAACTTTTTTGGTCTATTTTATAAAGGAAAGCGCGGTTGCATGCAATCCGCCAAACGCAGCCACTGTAGATGCCTAAATCTCTATGGTGTGTTCTTTTTTTCTTTAATCGTTCCTTGGTGTAAGTTATTTGAACGTTTCAGCGTTGTCTACCTCAGAAGTGTGACTTGATAATACATTTGGCGCACTTTTGAACATTTCCTATTTAGTAATCACAATTGTTTACATAAAGGATAAACTTGTTTCCTAGTGTTAAAGATGCGTAACTTTAAAGAGTTTTTTGTGCATTTCGATCCATCTTCCGTGCATGTAAATGCATTTTCATAGTGTTAGAAAATGAAGTTCTGTCAGAAGTAAACGCATGACAAATATTGAAAGAGTGAGATTAAATAATTATGTAAGTGCTAACACCTTTGTATTGGGAGACGTCTCCTTTTTTCAAAGTTAAGTCCAATAAAACAGTGCCGTATGTTTCACGCCTATTGTTACTTTAAGGCCACGTCGATCCACAACAGCTAAAAAGATTCAGGCTTTTCTAACTTAGAAGTTTGAAGTAGCTTGTCTTTTTCATAAACAGTTCTTTACAGCGCCAATTTGGTAGAATAATTTTGATCAATGTTAACGATACCGCACCCACTGACTTATAAAAACTACATTCAACATTGTGCAAAAGCGTTAAAGATTTGTTGCTAAAATCTTGAAAGCAGTAAAAAGAACATTGATCCCTTCTGCAATATTTATACTTTGCAGCAGATCATTGCAATTCTAGTAAGATTTAGGCGCTGGATAATATCTCTGAAGCTTTAGGTACTCGTAAATGCTTGGGCTTGCACCTTGTAAGGGCGAGGTTCCAAAAACTGACATTTCAATGTACTGGAATTCTAAAGTCTAACAAACACAAATGACTTTTCGTTACCTTTGTGTGGTTTGTGATAGAAGAACAACAGAGGTAAACTTCTCACATGAGGGAGCCAAACGAATTCGACTTCCGTTAGAATAATATTGAGCAGCCCCCACGATTACGGTATTTCACGTTAAGTTAAATTGTGACAGTATTGGTCATTTTGCAAATCAAGAGTTTTCATTTCTCGTTTTCAACGTTTTTCCTTTTCAGAACATCCAGCCTCCAAGTGGCAGTGCTACTGAAGGACACGGTAAGATGGCATATCCAGGTACATTGCATTGTTTTTGTATACTTAAGAACAAAAGAAACTTAGAACAACAAATCAGTGACAGACTCTATTATATAGTAAGGAGTGTATCATTTTAGGTCGTGTTTGTGTTTGTTTTTCGTGTAAAAGTCTCTGTAGAAGAGTTGCAGCACTTTCATACGATTGTGATATGCGTATTTCCGATTCAGCAGTAGGTGCTTATAGATTACAAAAGCAATAAATTGTTATTTTGATTTGTTGTGTTATTATACTAAGTCACACATTCTGTCCATCACTGATAGAAGAAAATCGCATATACTTATTCAGTAATGGGAAAAAACTTCAAATTGTGCCTTGTGGTAAGATAGGCTATGTTTATGTATTCTTCCTTATTCTGTTTGGTTCCGTTTACAGCAAATTTTCTTACAGTTTAGAATACTCAATTTTCGTGACAGGCATATTTATACTATCTAGTTAATCTTATGCCATAAGTATCCATCTTTATGCAGGTTCTTCGTTTTTCTTCTACCAAAAACCCGAGTATCCACGAGATTGTAGTGAAGTTTGGGACTTGTGCTCGTCCCCAGTGTCGAGTGGTGTATATCTTATAAAACCAGACGGCTATGAAGAACCCTTTGAAGCTTACTGCGAAATTGACATGAGTTCTGGAGGCTGGACTGTAAGTAAACTTGTATATTCTACTTACTACTTACATAAAAAGGAACCACTTATGAGTTATGTACAGTTTTATTCCTCCTACTTAAAAATTTAAACTATATTGAAAAGATGATAAAATATTAAACATAAGCTTCATCGCTTACGTAAATAGATTGAATAACCTTTGTTTCCACTTTTTGCTACGTCTCATTGTAGATTCTAGTTTTGTTTAGCCCTCTAGCCTTTTTCTTTTACACCATTCTATTTTTAGACTCAAAACGTCTGTAATTTGTTTAAACGGCATGTTCTCGACCTTTTAGCTGCTGCGGAGAGCATCGGTACGAGGTATGCAATGGACATGATTTCTTTATAGATAAACTATTTTCCTGTTTTAAATTTATCCTAACAGGTCATCCTACGCCGATTCAATGATTCTCTTGACTTCAACAGAAATTGGGATGACTTCAAAACAGGATTTGGATTTCTCTCAAGGGAATTTTGGCTTGGACATGAAAGAGTGTCCCACATAACAAATCAGGCAGAGTATGAACTACATGTAAACATTACGTTCGACAATGGTACATCATGCGATATGAAATATGACGCGTTTCGAATCAGTGACGAATGGAGTAACTACACAATTTCTTCTGTCGGTACTTACCAAAGCGATTCAGGTAAGGTTCTTGATGCTTCCGAATATTGTGTCTTCATAATATTATTTGTTACTCCCACGGCTTATCTGTTACTTTCACCTAAGCTTAACATAAGTAAAACATCTATAAGAGAAATCCTTCTTGGCAATCTTCTAGCCTGCAGGTGGAGAGAACAGGATAATCCCTTTGAATGCGACCCGAGCGACCTATCTACGACCTTTACCGATTGCGACAAAGTATGGGATAAAAATATCCGAGATGATGGTATTTATTGTATCCGCCCTACAGGATGGACCGGCCCACCTTTTAAAGTACGCTGTAACATGACCGTCGATGGTGGCAGATGGACTGTGAGTATGATTTATGTTTACGCAATAAATTATATTTAACTGACGATCGCACAACACCATGTCCTATTGATTTATCGCCCTTTTGCTAAAAGTTAGATTACATTATCATGTTATTTACTACCAATTCCACTTTCATTCTTCAACTGATTGTGCTCATCGGGCAACGCGTAGCCATTAACTTAGTCGCAAATTATCTCCTCACAAGCATTTACACTTTTTCCCTTCATTACAAACAGGTGTTTCAATGGCGCATAGATGGTACTACAGACTTCTACAGAAATTGGGATGAGTACAAGGAGGGATTTGGTGATCTAGAACATGACTTTTGGCTTGGAAATGAAAAGCTTCATTACATAACACAGCAAGCCACGTATGAATACCGCATTGACTACGTGTACTCATCTACGGCATATTACAATAAGTACACAAATTTTGACGTTGGTGACGAGACTAACAAATATCGCTTGGCTAATGTTGGAACTCGGACCGGGTCCAGAGGTATTTATGTCCTTAAGGTTTATGTAATGATTTTCAGTTTAGGCTAGAAACATGGTACAATGTTATTCGTTTTACAAGGAAATTCTAAGTTACTATTGGACATGAAGATTACTTTATTTGGACTAGTCGAACCTAGCCGTCATACCCACCACTTCATTTATCAGATAGAGGAATTCTACCATTTTTCTTCCTATTTTAATTTACTAAATGCACTATGAATGTGTTTTTCAGGTCAAATTTTATAATTGTTCATCTTTACTAAGAAACGTCACTTCCCTGCAGCTGAATTTGCCTGATACGTTCACACGCGATTTGTATTGCTAGAGTGATCTTAGTTAATTAGCAATCCCCAGCTACAGTGAAATGTAAAAGCTTTAACATGCCAAGAATAGCATACAATTAAAAAGCAAGCAAGTCGCTACTCTGATAGTGTGACAACTGTCCATCATAGCATTGACGTGTTTATTTCCCAAAGAAGACGTTATTAAATGCCTAACAAATATGAATGAATGTGAAAGGAGATGCTAATAGATGGCAATCATAATTCTCACCAAACGTGTAGCAAAATGCCTCATGGGGTTTTTAAAATCATTCAGTAACACATAGTGCAAGTTCTCGCCCAGATACGTTTTAGATTTAAAAAAAAAATCCTGGTCTCTTTTTTTCTTGTCCATGGCTCTGCAGACTTTCTAATCCATTACAGTGATATTGTAGCACTTTATGTGCTGCTATCTACCTCAAATTTATGGAAATTCTTTCAACTTCCGTTCATAACAGTGGTCTTCTGCAGTTTTAAGTAAGCTTGTCGTAGCAAAATTGCTGCAAGTTTTGACTCGAGTAACTTCTTTAGAATTGCTGTTAAAAATAAAAACAGAAATATCTAAAGTCTTCATACTTTCTGAACATGACTTAATGTTAAGTCAACTAAAGATATTTTCATACAAGAGCGACTAGGTTAAGAAGAAAACGTCATACGCTAGATAACTACAACATAACTTATAACAAGGAAGAACATCCTATATTTTGTAGTATTTGACTTGGCAGCTTGCCAAACTATTGTTTAAGATGCAAACAGCAAATTACACTTAAGAACCTTATTGAAACAAATAACTGAAAACTTCTGGGATCTTATTAAGGCTAAAATACTAAACAAAATTTGGATGAGAAAATAACGTTTCGCTGTAAAAGCGACATTTCTTAGCAGAAAGTCGACACTTTAAAAAAAAAACAAATTATGAGAACTACACGTGTCCAGAACTAGCATTATCCTGGAATGATGGTAGAATTTTGTTGGTGTCAAATTACTTGCTCATTTTTCCTTGCATTGCAGGGTATAGCCTCTATAATATTCAAAACACACCTTTCAGCACACCCGATGAAGACAACGATGGACGGAACTACGACTGCGCTGAGGGACACCGAAGTGGCTGGTGGCACGGGGCTTATTTTTATACCTATTCGTCTAGCTATTGCTATTATTTTCAGAGCGGAAGCGCTTACGTGTATTGCACATGCGCCAACCCCAACGGTGACTACAACGGCGGTAATGGAGAGAACATATTCGATCATTGTTATTATCATAATTGCAATCAAAGATACACAGAGCTGAAAATACGCAGAGTTCGATAATATAAGACCCAACGAATTGAGCAAGCATTTTATGCAAATAAGTCCATTGTGAATTGTTTATTTAAACAAAAATGGTTTGGTAGAACGCTAAGAACGACGAGAAAGTTCGACTGAAGGAAATCAGTTCAACTGGTTTGATGCCTGCGCCTAGAGATATAAGTCGTTTGCATGACATACCACAGGAACAGATCTCTTCCGTCAGCAAACACCATTACATTACGACATTACATTACGTTAAATGTGGATTTTATTTGACCAAATGTAAATTATGTCTGAAAGTGAAATCAGAACATGACAAACGTATTACAAAAGTAAACAAGACTCGAAGTATAGCATAACTTTAAATAATATTATGATAAATATTGCATTTCTGTGTGCCTCAGGTTTGGTAATACATTTTCACTTAAATTTTACATATTGCGTATACCTTAAGTTTGTCCCAGTTCGAATATTTTCGGATTGGTTATACAGTTTGGGGGGTTTCAAAGTTAATTGGTAGACTTTCAATGTCAAATTAATAACAAAGAATTTAAAACCGTGAAATAGCTATTGAATTCTGACTTTAGATGTAACAAGAGACTTAATTACTTTTAATTTTCCCTTCAAAATCATTTCAAATTAAAATTGAAATCTTTAGTCTGATTCCTTTTTTCCAAGTTTTCTTTTACTTGTAGAATTGTGCTTCAAAGTCAATTTATCGAGATGTGACCTTTACGTTATGTGATAAATGTCGGGGTATTTTGTCCTCTGATATTTTTACTTCTTGTTTATTTTTTAGTACAGAATAAACAGGCTTGAACACAAATTACGAGATCAGCTCAAAATATCTGCACAGTGTAAGTACTGTATAGTTACTGAAAATAAAACCTTCGATAATTCCAGCCAATTGAAACTTCGGTCCTTACATTACACAACAACCTAACAATATCGTTAGAATGCATAGACACACTAAGTTATGGGGACAATTTTTTCATGGCCAGGCTGGCCAAGTCTACAGTATTCTAGAAAACCCTGTTTGCAACCTTTTAAAGCGAAGTGAACTTATGCGATGGTAAGCTGATGTACACGTTATAACGTCACATTTAGTAAACCAGATCGATAAATAATTAATGAAAAATATTTTTTACACACACCGTGTTCTTCCTGGTAAAATATTTCTGAATATTTGCCGTCGTTAGCTGTAATTAGGCTGTCACTGACTGTATATATTTGCTTACACATAGACAAAACACGTTAAAAAGTAGATTCGTGCGGCCATTTTGGATTTTGCATTTCAACAGGAAATGCACAAGGATTTTAAAATTTCACCCATGATTTAAAATGACTATCTATCAATAGGCCAAAAACGTTTGGAAGAAATAAAATTATGCACTACAAAACAAGATTGAGCTAGCTTTGTATGGAGCGTATCCCGGAGTACAATATCAACTATGATTGAAACTGTTTTCCCTTATCGTTAGCACATTCTTTACCTATTAAAGTGACAACTCTGAGAATTATGTTTTATGGCTGAAAGTGGGAATACAAATTCAATAAAATTGTGAAACCAAAGGGCGGTGGGAGAGACAAGCGCTCTCTCCAAGAACTGTAGTGTAGACGCAACTCTATCCTAGATCCCTTGGTGGACATAGAGCTATTCTAAGAATTATTAAAAAATGAAGCGTTTGGCTATCTTAAAATCCCATTGAATGTGTACAAAGCACAGGCCTGTAGCGGAACACGAGGTCCACGCCGGTCACTGTGACCCCAACCCCACCCCGTGTTGAAAAACTTAACCGAAACTATAATTTTACAGCGATTAAACAGTAGACCCAGCATTGGCATTGACTCCCAGCGATTATTGAGCAAAATTTAAACCGATCCTAAAGGGTGTTTAAATATGGAGGGTATAACCGACACACCCAACATTTCCAAAGTTACAAGTTGGTTCAGATCTTATCCAACTATCAGTCTTTAAACTGGGGTACCATTGGGCCATGGCTCCCTCACTGATGCCAATTTTTGTTTTTCTGTTTAATACCTAAAATACTTAATTTTGTTAACACAAATTTTATTTCAAAGGTAGCATAAGTAGTACCAGATTGCAAAGACACCTATTTCCCCTGAGACCTCTCCCTCAGGCCTGCGATCTCACAACATAATGCATGCTCCCCATCCACATGAGAAGAAAATTATAACCAATATGGAAGAGTAGTAACACAGCAAATAATTGTATATAGTTCGCAAGCGGTGTCAGTGATAACTGATGCATGCAAGGTATATAAGCCTTACATGTTGAACGCGAGCGGAACGAGAGGAAAGTTAGGTCATATTTTTCGGGTAAGTCGTTACATCCCCCCCCCCCCATATCTATTTGGCTCCTAAGCCTATGCAACTTTTTAATGATTGTTATTTTTATAAGACCGCATGATGTGGGTCATAACTACTGGGAACGGTGAGAGGAAAGCTTCCAGTGGAGTGATATTGGCCACTCATGAGCATGAGTTTATGAGAAACCATATGTTCAAAAGTCAGTCGGGCAGGGTGAAAGGAGTGCTTTAGAGAAAAAAGCTTGTTTGTGAAAATACAAACATCAATTCATATTGCATGCGCTAACGAAAAAGCAGAGGGGCTCTACCCTCTAGTTTTCCTATATAAACTCATTAGGTGATATAATCTACTTTGGCAGGCATCATGTATCTTGACCGCTGTATCTTTAATTTTGCGTTAAGTTTATTGTAGTAGAAATGGCTTCGACAGCTTTTGTTGTTATTAAAATTAACCTTTTGGGCTTCTAAAATCATCTTGCTTTGCATGTCGCAATTGGAAGTTAAGAACCATGGACTTAATCCTTTTCAAAATACATCATTAACTCACTATTTTAGTACTTATTTAGTACTAAGAGACCCTACTGCCTGGATTTTTCACTTTATCTCACTGATTTGATGTTACAAAATATCCAAAGATGAAATAGTTCGTACTTCGAACAGTCCTGCCACACTGGAAGAGTTTAGAATATCGGAGATACAGATTACAGTATTGCAGTAGTACAGTATCGAAGATTGTTAAACAATCCAATTTGAAAACTTCAAGACTTACTGTGATTGCCGATTACACTTTTTTTCTTCATCACCACATGACTTTAAGAAACTACTTAATGGTGTCGGAATCGTCTGAGAGTTTTTTGATATTTATATCCATCTTCAAGCGCTGACGTGTCTTTTCATCGTCCGTGTTTAGCCTGCTGTCTATTTATTCTTCTTTTTTGCAAAGATAAGAAATGGTAGATTTTGCAGCTAGTACTACTTGGTTGTATAGGTGGAAATTTCATTAACGTTAATACTGTCAGACAGACCCGCTTCTCTGTGGGGGAGTGGGCCAACCAGTTAAATTTACATAGTTACAACAACTGGTACTTTAGAGGCATGGGCCAATGTGTGGCCATACCTTTGGTAAAGCAAATACTATGAGCAAAAGTTGTCTTTTAATCTAATTGACAGCGCTTTAGAGATGTAATTTAAATCTTTATTTCTCTCCAGTAATACCAGTGATGACCAAAGAAACAAACAATGTGCCCAATTGGTTTTAGCCCTTACTCCAACTTTGCTTTAAAAATCTCCTAGAAACAAACACTAAATCTTGAGCGAAAGACCTTGTGCCGCGTTTTAGTTGTCTGAAATGGTGTAATGGATGGCTATGCACTATTTTACAATATCATTGATCGAAAGAAAGTACGTTTGTCGTATAACTAAATGAGACGACCAGGCTAATGGTGTAAGAGTCAGACATCAAAACGACGACAAAACGGTTTCTATGAGTGATATTCAAGAAAATTAGCGATCTTAAATATATTATGACTTTACTTTCCCAGATTTACCACTAACAAGAAATGTGTATCAATTTTGCAAGCTGAATGGTACAATAAGAAGGCAATTTGATTGTTTATTTCCCTTTGGTACTCAAAAAAAATGTCTTAAGTGGACAACTAGAGGTGATCTTGAAAATTCCCGTGGACCGCCCGAGATAACAAGTAGTGAATAATAATAAAACGCTTCTCACTAATTATAATTGCCCGAGCTCACTGTATCAATGGAACGCCCTATTATTATGTACACGAAGCAACTGGACAGGGCGCTATGGAACGGGAAAAGGGCAAATTATGACAACAACAGTACAATATAAGAAGACTAGTAAACTGAGACATGATAAAAACAAAACATGTCTATGTGGACAGTTACATAAGAAATAAATACAGAAATAAGAGGAACACAACGTAACAATACTTTGGGTGCATTCTTTGACTAATGGGAATGAAAAATAATTTGTAAGGTTTTAAAACAGACTCACCTTATACTATGCAGTAACCTCGTAACTACCCTTTTAGCCTAAAACCATTAATTTTAGTACTGTAACGAATCCAAAATACATTTATAGAGATGACAGTGTTGTCTTGGGAAGCTATAAGGTTGTGCATTAACGTCATGCGACAATATGTGGAAGGTAAGCAATGAAGCACACTGCTTGTACGACGTAAGCCTTTCAAGCGCCCGAGGTAGACTTACGCAAGTATCCAATCGCTACACAAGTCAGCTGTCTATATTTGTTAGTTAAGGTGCAATGATACGAACTGAAGTCCGTTTGGGGTGTCCTTTGGGACGCCAAGTGGGCAAATTTTTACAACTTTACTTTTTTGATGGTAACATCGTACTTTGTCCTCTTCTAAGAATCAATAGCGTTCCTGTCAATATGACAAATGTATACACTGATACCGAAATATAGCTATAATTGATGTCTTCAGATGTTGTATTTTCAAGCTGAGCGTCGCAACATCTCGCTCACATTTGCACATACTACTGCCCCTCATGACTGCACAGATTCCTTGTACATTTGGCAAGGCACCGGAAAGGACTTGTGGTTACTGTATCATTTGTAGCGATAGATATAACTTTACAGAGATATCAATAACAGTCGCAATGAGACAGATTTACCTCATCTTCCAGTTGGTGAATGGTTAAGTGATTTGTTACTTAGACTTTTCTTAGACAATAAATACAAATGAGATGGTAGAATTTGAACATTAATTAAATACATTATCCACAAAAAATTTTACTCAGCGGCCAGGAATGTAGCAAATGAGTGCAGAACCGTACGGGGATCCAAGGAAGACGCTGTGCCCAACTTTTCTCTCACGCTGTAATTGTGCACATCGGGAATGCTTAAAATGTTTACCCTCCTGGTTATGATTGCATGACTTTTGTTACAAGACGACCCGTCAGGAACACCGAATTGAATCCATCGACGAGCGAATGGAAAGTTCCAGAGAATTCAACTTCAACGCAGCCTTTCTAGAATTTTCTAGAAGAGAGAACTGTTTACGCGGCCTGACGACACTTCTAAATATTGACATGGTGTACTACCGTGCATACAAGGAACGTTCTCGTAATGTCTCGACTGTGTGCTCTGGAAGTTTCTAGTAAGGAACGATCTCGTAATTGCTGGACTGTGTACACTAGCAGTTTCTGTTAAATTCTGGAGAGTTCTCGAATAAAAGCCTAGCATATAAAAGGCAGTTCAACAATTGAGGAGAGACACCATCGAGTCCAGACGTTATTCTGCTGTCCGTTTGTTGACCGAATCATATGAGGCCAGCCACTGACAATTCACACTTGTGACAAATTGCCTTACGCCGTTTCTACACTGTGTATTGAGGTTGTTATCATCCATCACCTACCTAGCCTTGTCATTATTCGCTCGTGGAACCAGTTCCTACGCTACAGCACGCTGCAGGTCTACCACTGTGCCATCGTCAACGTGCATGCACTACCAGCCCTTGGACCAGACCAGGCAAATATTAAGTAAAGGATTGTGAGTAAGTCTAATTAATTATTGTAAATTTAAGTAAGATAAGGAGATTGTAAATAATCATTAAGTTGTTGAATTTTAATCTCGTTCTTCTGTGATCTTTCGCTGTTATTGGTTTGACTCGCGACCACAAGCCGTAACAGAATTGGTGGCCTAACATCCGGGAACGAAAAGTACTAGAAAATTCGAGAAATTCTGTTGTAAATCGTAAACAACTTCAAAATGCCATTCAACTTAGATAAATTCGTGACTAGTCCCTCAGTCGAGGAACTAGATTCATTAAAGAAGTCTGAGATTGTAAAGGTCGCAAAACATTATGGCATTGAATTTCAGCCTTTAATGCGGAAAGACGAGATTAAAAGGTATGTTCTAGAATATCTTGTGGATGAAGGTGTCCTGCCTAGTACAGTATTGGAAACAGTTATCACTGTGCCAACTGACAACACATTTGAATTGAAAAGGCTTGAATTAGAAATGAATAAGGAGATTAGATTAAAAGAAATGGAAAGAGAAATGCAAAAGGAAAAAGAGGAAAGAGAAATGCAAAAGGAAAAAGAGGAAAGAGAAATGCAAAAGGAAAAAGTGGAAAGAGAAATGCAAAAGGAAAAAGTGGAAAGAGAAATGCAAATGCAAATGCAAAGGGAAAAAGAGGAAAGAGAGGAAAGAGAAAGAAGGGAGGAAAAGGCAAGAGAACATGAATTTAGGTTGAAGCAACTAGAGTTAGGAGTCATGAAAGGCTCAGACCCTAAAATAGGCTTGGATACTGGGGGATTCGATGTTTCTAAGCACGTAAAATTTGTCCCCAAATTTCAGGAGGATAATGTGGAAAAATTCTTTAATCATTTCGAAAAGCTGGGTGAGCAACTAAAGTGGCCAAGAGATAAATGGTCCATACTCATCCAGAGTAATTTCACAGGCAAGGCTCAAGAAGTGTATTCCGCTCTGTCAATAGAGGACAGCATGGATTATGATAAGGTTAAAAAGGCCATATTACAAGCCTATGAATTGGTGCCTGAAGCTTATCGCCAAAAATTTAGAAAGTATCGTAAGGCGGATACACAAACATACGTAGAGTTTGCTTATCAAAAAGAAAGGCGTTTCGACAGATGGTGTGCTTCCAAAAAGGTCTCCACATTTGACACTTTAAGACAACTGATGCTGGTCGAGGAATTCAAACGGTGTGTGAATGATGACATTAAGACTCACCTTGAGGAAAATAAGGCTGACAACTTAAAGGAAGTGGCAAATTTGGCTGATCAGTATGCACTTACCCATAAATTCAGAAAAGTGGGTCAGACTCAAAACAAGGGTCAGTTTAGTAAGCCAAATGAGAAATATGGCAACAATATTGGCACAACAGGTAACAGTGGATCTCAGTCTGGTTCTACCTCTCCAACAAATTCTGGTAAAAAACAACCAGATTCAAGTCGTCAAAAGAACGACCAGGTCAGCTCAAACAAAGCTGCCTTTAAAGACATAAGCTGTGGTTTCTGTCACAAAAAAGGCCACACAATGGCAAATTGCTTCACATTGGAAAAATTAAAGGAGACTGAAACAGCTTCTAATGCCTTAGCCAATGTAGAGAACTCTTCTGAGGTAGTCGTGACTTTACGGCCTAATTTTAACGACAAAATTAAGGAAGAATACCTTCCATTCGTGTCTGAGGGGTTTATTTCCCTAGATGGGAATTCAGCTCATCCACCCGTCAAAATTAAAATTTTGCGTGATACAGGCGCAACTCAGTCGTTGCTTCTTGATGGAGTTTTGCCATTATCGGACTCTACTTCCACAGGGGCAAATGTACTAATTCAGGGGGTTGAGTGTGGATTTATTTCTGTCCCTCTCCACAAAATAAATTTGAAGTCAGATTTAGTTTCTGGGTCGGTCAAAGTAGGGGTCAGACCTACTCTACCTGTAAAGGGGGTATCTCTGTTGCTAGGCAATGACCTAGCTGGTGGAAAGGTAGTAGCCAATGCAATTTTGACAGATAAATCATGCGATTATAACAACACAGAGCAATTAGAAAAGGAATTTCCAAATTTATTCCCTGCCTGTGCTGTCACTAGAGCTATGTCACAAAAGCTCGCTATGGATGATAATCTTAAACATCCACCCTCCAAAAGTGAGGATATAGTTCCCAAAAGTGGAACAAGTAGGGAATCATGTAAGGATGATAATCTTAAACATCCACTCTCTAAAAATGAGGGTATGATTTCTGAAAATAAGGATGATAAACTTAATCATCCGCCCTCTAAAATTGAGGAATTAGTTCCTAAAAATGGAACAACACTCCCAAAAGAGGATTCAAAGTCTGAAAAGGATTCTAGTAAAAATATTCATGAAAGTGAAGATTCTTGGTATGATCTCAGCCAATCTTTTATGACTAATCTTAATGATAGTCAGGATTGTGAGTCTCCTGGCCCCACACATAGTGAGGGGGTAGAACAGGAAAAATCAAAAAATGTCTGACACACTCCACAGAGACCAGTTGTCAGTCCAACAACAACATGATGAAGAGCTTCAGCCATTAATAGCTGGTGCACTCACTGAGGATGAATCGAAAGACGTCCCAGTCTGCTTTTATTTGAAAAACAATATTTTGATGCGTAAATGGCGACCCCCTGATGCACTATTAGATGAAGAGTGAAGAATTTACCATCAAATTGTGGTACCTAGGACCTATGGAAGGGAAATAATGAGTATTGCTCATGAAATGCCATTTGCAGGGCACCTAGGAGTCAATAAGACTTACCACAGAATTCTAAATCACTTTTATTGGCCAAAACTTAAAAGTGACGTGGCCAAATTTTGTAAGACCTGCCACTCATGTCAAATGGTTGGGAAGCCGAATCAGAATATTCCGGCTGCACCCTTAAAGCCAATTCCTGCTTTTGAAGAGCCGTTTAGTAGAGTCATCATTGATTGTGTAGGTCCCCTACCTAAGAGTAGGGCAGGACATCAGTATATATTAACCATTATGTGTGCTTCTACAAGGTTTCCAGAGGCAATACCTCTGAGGAATATTAAGGCTCGGACAGTCTTACAAGCTTTACTTAAATTTTTCACATTGTTTGGGTTGCCGAAAGAGATCCAATCAGATCAAGGGTCCAATTTCATGTCAACTGTATTCCAGCAGATGTTGTATGAGTTAGGCATAGACCAAATTAAGTCTTCGGCTTATCATCCTGAAAGCCAAGGGGCTTTAGAAAGGTTTCACCAAACATTGAAGAATATGTTAAAGACATATTGTCATGATAATGAGAGAGATTGGGATGAAGGCATTCCATTTGTAATGTTTGCTGCCAGGGAATCTATACAAGAGTCACTTGGGTTCAGTCCATTTGAACTTGTCTTTGGATACACAGTTCGTGGACCATTGAAATTGTTAAAGGAGAAGTGGTTATCAGATCCAGGTGAAGACATACATCTACTTGATTATGTATCCCGCTTTAAAGATCGTCTTCATGGAGCATGTGAACTTGCTCAGGAAAATCTGAGGCACTCTCAGAAGAAAATGAAAGCGTGGTACGACAAGACCGCTGTGAAAAGAGAGTTTAATCCTGGTGATAAGGTGTTAGTGTTTTTACCTGTTTCTGGTCAGCCACTCCAAGCTCGCTTTCAAGGACCTTATGTCATTGAGAGAAAGGTCAGTGACACAGATTACGTCATTTTGACACCTGACAAGCGTAAATCTAAAAGAGTATGTCATATTAATATGATGAAGAGATATTATGAAAGAGAAGATTGTGACATTTCTAAGGATGAAAGTGTACATGATGTAAATAGTAACACTAATGATACAGGTGATCAAGTGTGTATTATCAATGCTGATTATGAACTCAGTGATGATGAGATCAAGGCTAATAATGTTCCTGACATGTGTATTAAGTTACAAAATTCTGATGTGTTGAAAAATCTTGACCAGAAATTAAGTCATCTGGATCACAAAGAAAAGTCAGAAATGAAATCATTAATCTATGAATATGCATGCTTGTTCTCAGATGATCCTACTAGGACAAATTTGATTGAACATGATGTTGATGTGGGAGATGCTACACCAATCAAGCAGCATCCTTACCGAGTTAACCCTCGAAAACGACAACATCTCAGGGATGAGGTTCGGTACATGTTAGACCATGACATTATAGAACCTAGTAATAGTGAATGGTCTTCCCCTTGTATATTGGTCCCCAAGCCAGACGGTGGGTACAGATTTTGTACTGATTACCGAAAGGTGAATGCAGTCACAAGAACGGATTCCTATCCGATACCCCGTATCGATGATTGCATTGATAGGATTGGGAAAGCTACGTATGTGTCAAAGTTTGACTTACTAAAGGGGTACTGGGAGATACCACTCACTGAGAGGGCTCGGAAAATCTCGGCATTCGTGACGCCAGATGGGTTATTTCAGTATAAGGTTATGCCGTTTGGTATGAAAAACTCACCGATGACGTTTCAGCGCTTAGTAAATAATCTTACGTCAAATTTAGAAAATTGTGAAGTATATGTTGATGACCTTATTGTGTACAGCAACTCGTGGGATGAACATGTACAACATGTTAAGGCATTATTTGACAAACTTGCCAAAGCTAATTTGACTGTCAATTTGGTCAAAAGTGAGATTGCTTGTGCCCATGTGGTGTACTGAGGGCATGTGGTTTGTCAGGGTAAAGTTAGACCAATAAAGGCCAAAGTTGAGGGCATTGACAAATTCCCTGCCCCAACTGATAAAAGGCAGCTCATGCGCTTCCCAGGCATGGCTGGTTACTACAGACGTTTTTGTCCGAATTTCTCTGACATTGCTGCATCATTGACAAAATTGTTAAAGAAGAGTGAAAAGTTTGATTGGACGGATAATTGCCAAGCAGCATTTGAAGAGTTGAAAAGGGCACTAATGAGTTCTCCAGTGTTGATTGCTCCAGATTTTCAAAAACAATTTAAGTTGGCAGTAGATGCCAGTGACAATGGCATAGGAGCAGTTTTGCTTCAAGCTGATGAGCATGGTGTTGATCACCCTGTGTGTTATTATTCTAAGAAATTTGACAAACACCAGAAAAATTATTCAACAATTGAAAAAGAGACATTAGCTTTGATACTTGGTCTTCAACACTTTGATGTTTATTTGGGAACTACTAGTTTCCCTACCACTGTATACACTGATCATAACCCTTTGACATTTTTATCTAAGATGAAGAATAAGAATCAAAGATTGATGAGGTGGAGTTTATTTCTGCTATCGTATAATGTAGATATTAAGCATATTAAAGGGAAAGACAATGTTGTACCAGACTCTTTGTTAAGAATTTGATTTGATGCAGTATGTTGAAAATACAGTATCACTGTAAGTTTTGAAATTTTGTGTTAACTATGGCACAATGTGTATTGATGATGTTAATGTATTCATGTATCATCACCTAGCAAGACAAATTATATGTTATAATTGTACCTTCCATTGAATATTGGACTACATAATATACATACTGTAGTTATTACTGTAAAGTTATACATTGTAAATATTGTAACTTAAGTTTTGTCCGAGACGTCCAAAACTTTTTCAAGGGGGGGAGTGTTACAAGACGACCCGTCAGGAACACCGAATTGAATCCATCGACGAGCGAATGGAAAGTTCCAGAGAATTCAACTTCAACGCAGCCTTTCTAGAATTGTCTAGAAGAGAGAACTGTTTACGCGGCCTGACGACACTTCTAAATATTGACATGGTGTACTACCGTGCATACAAGGAACGTTCTCGTAATGTCTCGACTGTGTGCTCTGGAAGTTTCTAGTAAGGAACGTTCTCGTAATTGCTGGACTGTGTACACTAGAAGTTCCTGTTAAATTCTGGAGAGTTCTCGAATAAAAGCCTAGCATATAAAAGGCAGTTCAACAATTGTTGAGGAGGAGAGACACCATCGAGTCCAGACGTTAATCTGCTGTCCGTTTGTTGACCGAATCATATGAGGCCAGCCACTGACAATTCACACTTGTGACAAATTGCCTTACGCCGTTTCTACACTGTGTATTGAGGTTGTTATCATCCATCGCCTACCTAGCCTTGTCATTATTCGCTCGTGGAACCAGTTCCTACGCTACAGCACGCTGCAGGTCTACCACTGTGCCATCGTCAACGTGCATGCACTACCAGCCCTTGGACCAGACCAGGCAAATATTAAGTAAAGAATTGTGAGTAAGTCTAATTAATTATTGTAAATTTAAGTAAGATAAGGAGATTGTAAATAATCATTAAGTTGTTGAATTTTAATCTCGTTCTTCTGTGATCTTTCGCTGTTATTGGTTTGACTCGCGACCACAAGCCGTAACACTATTATAATCCACGAAATCCTAAACAAGGGCTCCCTTTTTTTTAACTTTTTACAGTAAAACCCTGAGACTTTTACAGCAGATGTACTTCCATCCTTTGCCAAGGGCGACCATTGATCTTGAAAAATGCTCCTAGTCTTACTACTGCACATGTTGGATGGTTTCAAGGACATTTGTTAGTAAATCGAAATGAATATATGCTTGCACATAAAATTCTGTTACAGTTCTCCTTGTTAATATTATATAACTTCTAACTTTTGCTGATTTCACTTGAGCGTTACACAAAAGGTGTTAGTGCCACATAATATAGGGGAATACATTGTAGTGCAGATTCCTTTCCATGCATATGTGATTGCACAACCTATTATGTAAGGTTCCTTTCAAAAATTACAAATTGGATTTCGCACCTTCCAAAGACGTGACCCGTTAACTTCGAAGCACTTTTGATCTTTCCCCTGTTTTTCATGTTGTGAGCCTATCATCAGGAACCATACACCATGTGTTGGTGCATGTTTGCATGTGTGAAATAGGTGTAAACTTTTGCTTTCCCTAATCAAGTGGGTATCCACATTTTCACTGTTAAAACATGATCCCCGATTGACACTTATTATATACATGTGTGTGCGAATGTTTGTGTGTATATAGAGGGACGTAACTCATCTCTGAAATCCAATGATAAAACATGATTTCTCTCTTACAACACATGACACAAAAAATATGATTCAATCCCTGAGAAAACATTCATAACGGAATACAGAAGGGCACTTAAGCCTTGTATGGGTCGAATGGCAAGAATACAATTCGCTAGTCTTTTCCGAAGATTATCTGAAGGCTTCTTAAAAGGACTTTAAGGCTCTCACAGCTTCAGACATGAAAAGGGAACATTTTTGGGGACATCGACGTAACGATACAGGCGATAATGGCCCTAATTTGTGTTGGCTACGCTAAGCTCAATCTAATCTAAGCTAGCTCTTGCCTTTGTAGGAAATCATCCTAGGTCGGTTGGTTAGGCTGCGATGAGTACACAGGAAGTAGTCATACCAGTTTCCACTTGATAATCTGCGTTAAGTAAACTATCACCACTTCGGAGAAATTTGCTACACGGATCCAAGGTTAGGTTTACATACTAAAAGGTTAATATTTTTTGTAGTCACATAACGTGAAGTTATGAGTCCGTTGCCACGCTCAGGATTTTTCGTGGGCGACAGACTAGATTCCCCGATAAAAATTTGTTACATAGTTCAGCAGGATTCTCTTGCGGAAGCTACTGTCGGACTAAGACATTGGCATTGAGTTGTTGCAAATGAAACTGATGTGAGGAAGCATTTTGTTAATGTTATACGTAAGATACGTAAGGCGACAGGCGCATACGGTGCCGCAAGATACGTTAGGCGATACGTAAGGCGACAGGCGCATACGGTGCCGCAAATATGCTAATAAAACTTTTGGCTCTCGTTAGAGACAGTGTTTACACCTATCTTCCAAAGAAAACTAGATGAGGGTGTCATTCCAGAGATATGGAAAACCTTAATCGTAACCCCAGTTCCCAAAACAAAAATTGTTTCAGTGTTGAATGACTACCGTCCATTATCACTCATATCGAATGACATAAAATGTCTAGAAAAGAAGGTCCTTAAACTCCGTCTTCCTGAAAAAGGTGTTAGTATGGAAAAAAAAAATCAATTTGCCTATCAAAGGAAAGGGGGATAAATGATGCGATACTTGTTAACTTGCATGAGGCTCTAAATCATTTAGATCAACCTTAAACATCTTTGAGGTCACTCTTTATTGAATTTTCTAGTGCTTTTATCACTATTAAACCAAGTTTATTGGACAAAAGCTATTAAATAATTTTGACAATAACATCACACTCTGGGTCCTAAACTATCTGTGTTGTAGTCATCATTTGATTAGAGTGTGTGCCTTAAAATCTGACCAGTGTATCATCAGTACCGTGCGGGAGCTCCCCCTCCTCTCAAGTCATCTCCCCAGTATTGTTATATTTGTACACAAATGATTGCCAAATAATGAGTGTCATATGCAGCATTATCGCTACATTATCAAATATGCTGATGATACGGTCGCAACTGGTTTTACTTATGGTAATGATGTTTCTGCCTTTATTAGTGAGGTAGAACACTTTGTCGGCAGGTGTAAAAGGAGTCTTGTGTTAAACGTAGATAAAACTAAAGAATTAGTGTTTGGTGTTAGTAAAGGCAATTACATGCATGAGCATGTAACAATCAATAAGAAAACTGTTGGAAGGGCAGAAAACAAGTATTTGGGAAAATATATTGACAATAAACTCAACTGGAATGTTCACACAAAATTTGTTAAAGGTAAAGCCCGCCAACGACTTTGTATCATCAGGAAACTGAAGCAATGCAAAGTTGATGTTACGACAATGAAAACCTGGTGTACCAGTCCATTATTCAAAGTGTCCTGACGTTCAACATTTTCTGCTTCTTTGGTAACATGCCGAAGAAACATCGAGATGAGCTGGAACGTGTTCGTAAGTCATCTCAAACGCTGTATTGGTTCAAGTTTTCTATCACTCTCACCCATATATGAAGAATGCCTAATCAAGAAACTAGATATCATTACAAAAGACAACCCACACCCCTTACACAGTTTTATCTCGTTCAACAGATCCGGTATTAGATTACATGTGCTTCTTACTAAAGCATCAAGGTTTCAGAATTCTTTCCTTGCCGAGGTGATGCATCTATTTAATAATGCTGTAACGAGTCATAACTCGATTCACTAATTCTCAAAACAGAAACGACTCGAGCAATTGTATCATAATACTCCTCATAGAAACAATGCACTGACTCGAGTCACTGACTTGACTCGACTGCAAAATTGAGTGACTCGTTACAACTCTGCTATTTAATTCTTATGTGAAGCGACCTGTTCATAGTGTGAATCTATGATCTTTCTTCTTTCACTTTTATTCTACTTAACATTCATTTCTATTTACCACTATTAGTTATGTATATCTCTGCTTTTATGAAAGATCTTTCCGAAAGATTCACTATGCTCAAAGAAAGTGTTAAAGAAACTCCTACCAAAGTAACACCTCCCTGGGTACCTTTAACTGTAATAAATCATCACATGGACCTTCAGCAAAGCTATCCTTCGTCCACATGTAATTGTGTTTCACTTTCCTATTTTCATATGTCATTTTCTACTTTTCAAACTAAAAGAATTGTTGCATGCTGCTAGAATTTAAGAGGATATTTTTGATCTCAGGATACCTCAACAGGACGTTCTCTGATATATTCTGCAATAAGAGTGGTCAACTAGAGATGGATAAAACTTGCTATTTGTTTCTGGCGTCATGAAATGGTATTGCGTCGCCAGTGCCAAAAAACTGATCGCTTCTTGCTAGATCTAAGTAAAGAACGATTTCAAATATTTCTCATAAATTTAGGCTTAAAAACAAGACACACAAATGCAAACTAACCCTTGACAATAACTGGTTTTGACATTGTGAAAGCCCAACTTTTCCCATACATTTGTTAACAATCATTGGCTCTATTTCCGATGTGGCAAATTTTTTATCAATTTCAAGTCTGTCAAAAATGCATATGTGTAAATATCTGCCACAGAAACGTTTCGGAATCCATTACCGTAACATTGGCAGCCATGATATCAAATTGTCATCTGTTTAGGGTGATGCTGCACTGTTGATGTTCATAGCGTTTGTCGATCAATTTCTTTAGAGCACAATTATATGACTTCAAAGCACAAGGCCCCATTTTGATCGACAATCTGTCCGATAGAACACTTGTGATATAAAAGTTAACTTAATGTAGGTAACTACAAAACAACCACATAATAGTATTTTGCAATGGTTCCTTTCGACTGATTTCATAATACATTTAACAGGACGAGCAAAAATCAACAGAGGGCGCCCTGATATGGGTCATACCGGTTGCGTGAAACGCAAGCGCAATTGTGAAGTTTGTAAACAAAACATTACTTAGACATAGTGTTGTCGTCTGCTTACCCTCTGTTAAGTTGTTGATTTAGCTGAATAACAGCTCTCTGGTTGTAGTACGCTGCAAAATATTGTTTCTGGACCGTACCCAAAGTTAAAACAAGAGACAATCGTCGGGAAGGCTTAAGATGTCCTGAAGAAAAGAATTGCAGCGGTAGTAAACATAGTTTATACAACGTACAGGCACAATCATAAGACACAGTGGGCCTAACGTTACCCCTAGTGTGTAGCAAACCAAGGAGTTTTTATGGAAGGAGATAAAACTCTTGCCTCTTCTTTGAAACTATCAGGCTTGCCGGTAAAAACGCTTGAATGTGTAGCTCTTGAAAATTTGGGACCACTTAAAAGGGATTAGAAAGTGACAAAAATGGTTCTTGTTGTCTGGTAAATCTCAAACAGTTCTTGACATGATTCGTCCATACCCATAATATTGCCAGTCGTCAAAGAACAGTTCCCCGAGCTAACTTGCTACAGCCGAGCCAAAAATAGGTCGCTACCCCAATAGTTGTACTAACTTAAGCTAGCTTTCAGTGTTGCGCTAACGATATCTAGCCAGGGAGTTGTTTTTTGGCAAATATGAACTCTCTAATCTAGCCTATGGCGAAAGGATTACTATATGCTGTAGCAACAAGCTAGAAGACTATTTGCTTTTAGTCTCTTCACATTTTTAAAAGTAGAAATCATGATTTAGTGTTGGGCCTACATTAGTAATGTACGGACTGCATTGGTAGTGTAGGACTCTTCCCGCCCTTTTTAAATAAATGGCCTAGACCTACGGCTATCTAGCTCTACCAGTGCGTTTACAAGTATCACCCAGCCAGTCTGGATGGCAGTATCTATTCAAGAAAGCTCATTTACATAAGGACAAAATTGGAAAAAGATTGAGCTTTAGGTTGGACTTATTTTGATTACTCTCCTGTTTTTGAGGATAATGTGCTTTGAGGTAAAACGGTTGTCAGTATAGCTTAATGTTCGTGTCGGTTCATTGTTATGCCATTGTTGGGCCAAGGTTGCAATTTGTCCTTCACTTGCCCAGTATTTGTCCAATGGACCAGCTGGCCTCAGTAAAACATCAACCCTGAAATGTTGCTGGGCCAGCACACACAGTCAAGTGGGATAAGATTGTGTCATGTTGGTCCACCATCTCTGCCATCATTTCTCCCCCACGAAGTGTACCCCACATAAACACAGTAATAAGACCGCACAGCCAATTTTGAAGTAGGTGGGGGTGGGAGGCTAATCATAAAAGCGGCCCAATATATGTTCAAGAAAATAAATTAATATATCCCAGTTTAAGGGGGCCCAAAATGTCCAAGGCATTAAAAGTGCGAGGTCTAAAGGCCCCTCCCCACGTCTCCCCGATCCCTGCAGTAAGGGGAGTGGCTTGGAGAGGGAGGTGTGTGGACCATTTCATGAGCTGTGACAGATGTGTCTGGGCAGGTTTTGTCATAGGGTCTCAGGTCAGGCTGTGTCTAATCGCAGGGCAAGTAGATCCGCATGCGCTGTCGGGTACCAGGGGAAAGCCCCGAAAGTTCTGAGATATTTACAAGAATGTTAGCATAAGAATGAAGCATTCAAGTTTCAGCTTTCTTCGAATGGCTTTTGGTATGACAGAATAGATTAAAAAAGTCACAAGTCGACATTCCTTTTTCAAGATAGTGTAACTCTGACTTGCTGCCGGTCGATTTCATAATGCAACAAGCTTGTGGGTAGAGAAACTGGGGACATGTAACAATGATCCTATCTATTCAGTGGTAAAACCATATTTTTTGACCCAGGAGAAGTAGGGAGTCAAAAGGGCTACATCAGGGGCATTACCCACCTGCAGCTAGATTGGCACAATGCTTTATTTAGTCCATGACATGGATGTTGGGAGATGTCCGACTAGGAGTCTCTTTACCCCATCTGATGGTGAATAGATTTAGATGGTGAAAGGATTTAGTATTCTCACTCTGGAAATTACCAATAAGAGGAGGCTCATGGGAGTTGCAAAAACCCCACAGCTATGCCACTCCTTAAACCCAACACTGATACAATGTTAATCCATCTCTGGCTTTCCCTTATTCATCGTTGGATCTACACTTTATATCAGCTGGCAGTATGAGAATGGGTACGTGCTACTGAGTTCTGCATAGAAAACTTCCCTGGACAACTTTCCAGACCATTCTCTGTGCTGGCTACTCCCCATCAGATATCCCCACCCAATTCTCACCTGACCAAAACCCCTTACCCTTAACTCTTATCCAGAGGGGATACTTCTTGATGGTACAGTCTGTGGTGGGATCTGGCTGGTAAGAGGTCACTTGTCCCTTACTGCAGTTAAGTACGATTGCCTGAATGTTCAGTAATATAGTAGGCCGAAGTAAACTTCAAATGTTAAAAAATCAATAAAGAAAATGTATGAAAATGGGACAATTACACATCCTCTTTAAAGATTCGCAGTGAACCACCCGATTTGTTCCACAGCCAACGCGGGTGTATGCAGAGGAAGCTGTGGTATGCAACTGTCTATTCGGGCTATTCAACACCAGCAAAACCCAATGATGCATGATATAATCCCTGTAACATTATCTTGCAACACAGGAACACTGAAAAGCTGGTCCATTGTAGTTCTTGCATCAGCCTGAATGCTCCAAGGTTATGTAGACATCTCAGTGGGTATGAAGAAGTGGTCATTTGACCTATTAAATTAATTGAGTGTAATGTCTACTGTTTATTGAGGGGAATTGAAGGTTCTACGAACCTTTAAAGGAATGTTTATCTAATGAAAATTATTTTAAAGCAGTTCTTGCAAATGTATTCAAACTGATAGCCACCCTCCCACATAAAGCCACAGTCAAAAGATATGCCACATTGCACTTTTTTGTCTTCGGGTCTGGTGACAGGGAAATGACATACTTGGATATTTGGTGTACAAAGTATTAAAAACCTACAAAATAGCCACAAATTTCATCAAAATCCATCAAACTTTGACCATTTTACAGGGTAATTTCTTTTTCACACTTTTATTATGAATAAACATGAGCTAAATATGCAAATTTGTGATGTCGAGAGAGGGGCTGACTAAATAGGACTAATGTTATCCTATGTTTTCTGAACCTTCATTTCAAGGACAGTTGTAACATTAACATATCCTAAGGAAATTATTTTGAAAGTTAAAATTGTGTCTTTGAAAAATATTCAGTATCATTCTCCAAATTGTAAACTATATGATGAGTAATTAAAAAGTAATTAGTGTGGGTTTAACAAAAGAAATGCCAACCCTCTGCACAACTGAACATCCTTATTGTTGCGTAGACAATGAGTAACTCCAGAAACTCACTTCTCACTTTGAATCGTAAGATCTTGAGAACCATAAAGATATTAAACTAATTCCAGCGGATCTTTCCTTGAGAAATCCTACTCTTTAACTGCCAATCAAATCAGGCCTTCCTGAAGGCATTTCACCAGCAGTGGCGCCGGCACGGGGGGCATGGGGGCGCGTGCCCCCCGCCCAATCGATTTCAGAATTTTTTTTAAAATTTTTTTAAAATGATCCCAAAAGGCTTTTAAGTTATAGATTTCTGTATGGGGTAGGGTGAGGTGTGTTTTCAACCAAGTGATGGATCTATTGTAACCATTTTCCATCACAAATAGTTTTTGGGCTATCAGAATTATCACAAATTCTTCGCAAACTTGCAAAATTTCCGCGTGCTCCGCGCGCTTTAAACCTTACTTTAATATTGTTCTAATTATCGATAATTTCCGGTAGCAACTCCCACAGAAGCACAGCAACAGAAGCTGAAAGCTGTTTACGAATTCTCACGTAAACTCGGACTGGCTTTGTGATTGGCAAATAGGTTTGTTGGGGAATTGAAAGTGTCTCAATGCAGAGCATGAATGCAGGATTTGTCATGGTTATCTTATTTAATGTAAAATTTCGGCGCGCTTCGCGCGCATTCATCACGCCAACCCATGACCATTATTAAGGTTATAACACATGCAACTATTCTAATCACAACACTTTTCCGAAAAACAGAAGTACATCCCCAACATCTGTAGGGGCCTCTGGGATCTTTCAGTCTAATTTGTAGCATGATGTGGAAGGTTGAAAGTGCGTATTTGCCGTTATACATTTTTCAATTTTTTTTTTTACCCAGCGCTTCGCGCGCAGCCTCTATCTGTATAGATGGTGATTGTTAATACACTTACGACGAAGAATATCCTGAATTAACGCGCCTTTTACTCTTTTAGTCCTTAATCCCCTTTGCTTTACCTGTGGGGGGTCTAATATCACTTCCCTGCACTCCTACTCTCTCTCTCTCATTCCCCATTGATGGAAGATGTTCGTCTGGATTTTCTTTCAAACTTAGTAAAAATACCATTGTTGTAACGTGCTCGGCATTATACTCTATAGAACCATTTGGATGTCAGATAATATATCAGTGCCCCATTTTATAGAATTAATCCAGAGCTTCCAGGAGGCAGTATACAGGTGTTTGTCAGTATTAGATACCCTTTTATAATGCACAATGAGACAGAGGAAAATTTTTGTAATAGTCCATGAATGTTTCTGTGGACTCCCCCACGTATTTTGTCGTAAAAACTTCCCCGAATAGAAGGAGTTGAAGCCTCGCCAAAAGGGGGGCTTGGAGAGGTTTGTTGGCAACATACCCTTCTCTTAGACAACACACTCTCCTCTTTCACCAAACCAAAAATTAGAATTCACTAAATTGTGGATATTTTCCAGCCATGTATGATCAGTTCCGAGAATATTCGAAAGATAGCACCATTTTGCATCTAAGCAACTTTAAATTACCAAAATTTCTCAAAGGGGAGGGGGACACCCACCTTAGACCACTCCCCCAGGACGGTACCTTTATGTAGTGACAAAAAGGATTCCACACTGATGTGTACCATAGCAGGGACGCACACTCTCTTCTTTCTCCTAACCAAAAATTAGAATTCACTAAATAAGGATATTTTCCAACCATATAAGATCACTTCCATAAATACTCCAAAGATTGCACCATTTTGCATCTAGGCAACCTTAAATTAACAAAAATTTCTCAAAGGGGAGGGGTAAACCCCTCCCCTTAGACCCCTCCCCCAGGACGGCACCTTTATGTAGTGCCAAAAAGGACTCCACATTGGTGTGTGCAATCGCGGGGGCGCACAAAAATGGTACAATTTTTGGGAAAACTGAGGTAGCATCATGACATCATCTGTTATGCCCCCCAATCACCAAATCTTGGTGGCGCCACTGTTCACCAGAACATAACTTTAAGATCTCACGGATCTTACAGTATGTTGAATCTGTAAGAGGTCCTTTGGCTAGGCAAGTAAGAATTTTATCTTCTCAATGTCAACGGCCCCTTCACCACAAAATGTGAAGTGTTATCTAAAATTAATACACGGTTCCGTAGTAACCAAACATCTTCCTGGTTGGCCAGGTCATGTACACTACTTCATGTTAGACAGTATTATTCAGTTTAGCCAAAATGTTTATGGTTCAAGTACTGAACTTGCAAATGAAATACTAGGCTGTGGTACTCCTGCAATTATCTCTTGTCTTGTAAGTGATTATCATGAAAATAAATAAACTTCTTGAAACGGAATTATTTAGTGTTGAGACGTCATGTAGCAGATTTATCAAATATTTGAGGTGTTAAGCCCAAAACTGGTAAATATGAGGCTTTATGCACACAAAATATTGCTACACATTTGTTTCATTTGTGTAACAATTTGGCCAGCTTACACTGAAAACTGCGATGCAATGCTGGATAAATTTGTCCCTTTGAAATTTCCAAATTTAGACGGAACTTTCCAGAACTCACTTTCCAGATTTTTAAAGTCAGCAATTAACACGATCTGGCACATACAATACCCCCCCCCCCCCTCCCTGCAGTTTCATGTTTATGGAGAGTAGATCTTGAGAAAAACTGTGCTTGTCGTAAGTTTGGGAATCCTGCCGAAAACACTGAAGAGTTAACAAGTTATCCAAGACAAACAAAAATACAGTTTGGGATGGAATGTCTTTTGGGCATGGTGAGCTTTATGCTGCTGTTCCTGTGGCCTCACTGTTTGCAGCTGGTTGGTTGATCAACATGAATTTTATCCATTAACACAGATGGATGTATCGTCAGGGCTGCCATGTACTTTAGCAGAAGACTGATAAGCATTGCATGGGCAAGTTTATTGTAACCTGTACTACAGTACTACTCCATAAAATGTGACTCTCATTCTATAATGGAAAGGTTCTGTACATCTTGGTGCAGGACAACGATCTGGGCCAGCTTCGGTGGATACAGTACTACTCAATCTGCTGCTCTTGAAGTTTAATGAAGTTACAGTATATAGCACCGTAGTAACTTCAACGCACCAGCCACCTATAAAAGCAAAGAACAGTACGTTATAAAGGAGAGTAAAGATAGTACAACATTATCTCTGTTAGGGTAAGGTAAGGCCAGTGACTACTTTTCTTTAATAAAATTAGAAATATGTCAGCCTTCAAACACACTGGGAAAGAGGCTGCAACAGAGGGGATAGAGAACTATAGACTGGGGTGAGGAAGGGAAGAGAGGGACACCAGCTAACATTAAATGATGGATCAAACAGCTGTTGATACGGTCCCCTGAGGTCTAACCCCTTCTATCCTTTATATTGGCTCAATCCAGCCAAGTCATTGAAATATCTTCCCAAAACAGGCACATCCTCCCTGAAATGGGGAGGGGAAGATTCATGGTGCCCACTCCCCGGCTATCATGGTGCTCATCATTATATCATGTTTTAAAAGCCTTTTAGTGTGCTGTACTTTTGTACACCCTCAGACACTTCTGTGACAGGTTTATGCTGCCATAGTAACTAATCATAAGTGGGACTATGTACTTCATTGGTTCTCTAAATTCTCTTATGTGGCAGCACACTTTGTGACTTTCAACTGTATAATGGAGCGTTCATACAAAGGCATGTTGCCTGGTTGTCACAGACGTACTGTTATATAAATATAAATAATATAAGTTAGGTGTGTGGAGTAGGAGGTGCCCTAGAATGTACGAGTCGCGAGTTCAAGAATGCTTCCCCACCTATCACTGAGGACGACATACCCAAGTTATTGTTCCTTATGTGAAAAATATCCCTGGAAATTTAGTAATTTTTCTCAAAATGGGGAGGGGCCGACTGCATCGTCAAGTGGTTAGAGGATCCGACCTGCAGCAGTAAGGTCTGGGTTGCGACTCCTGGCCGGGTCATACCAAAGACTTTAAAAATGGATCCTACTGCCATTGTGCTTGGTGCTCAGTACAAGGAATGGAGTAGGGAAAACAAGCAAGTGAGCCATAAAACCTCATTTAAGTCTTACCTGATGGGGGAAGGAGGGGAACCAAACAACTTTCAGCCCCTCCCTTCGCCCCTCCCTAAGGGCTTCCTTGTTGCTTTTGTGTTGCAAGGTACTAAAAACTAGACCAATCTTGCCAATACACAAATAGCAAATACTATCACTAAATGGCGCTAGCCTAATATTAATCATAGCTGACGCTATGCTCACTTACTGTAACATAACCTGAGAACTGGAAGTAGTCGCTGCAGACAGCAGAGTAATTGGTGTCCAAAATTTTCTGCGATCGGCCCTTTTGTGTGATGAATCCTTTCCCCTATTAGCTAAACTTGATCGACCCGACTACGGACCGCTGTCGGCTACAACGGCAGTCCGCCAGAGAAATGTCCGGTGGGTCATCGGCGGTCAGCCGATGGCAGTGACCCTGATTGGTTAAAAAGCTTTATGACGTCATGCAAGTTTTCGTCCAGCCCGCGGACCCCCGATGGTCCACCGTAGGCCTTTTTGCCACCGGCAGACTGCTAGATTTTGCTATCACATTTGTCGGCGGCAAAACATCCAATGTATTTATGTAAATAAAGGAAGGCAGCTGAATCGAGTAAGTCTGTACGTTCTCACATTTCTACCGGTACAAATGTATCTATCCCTGGGGTTTAGTCTCCCATCAGTCCCCCTCCCTTCCGTGCGACTCCACAAATGTTGTTTATATATTTTATTGCACGGCCTGCAATAAAGGTAATTACGTAGTGAAACCAGTACCTCTTTCGTTTGCGTTTTAATAATCACAAAACATCGATACGTGACAATTTTTCTACGTTTCCTATGGCTGAGCACTTCAATCTTCCCGGGAATTCTCTCAAAAAATTGAAATGTATTCATGTGGTATCTGACTTTAAATCATCAGCGGAACGAAAGCGCTAGGATATTGACTGGATCTTTCGAATTAACTCTCGTGAAAACGGTCTTAACAAAGACTTGGGAATTCTGTCCAATTAACACTTTTACAAACAAATCTGAAACTTTGTCAACCCTTTCTTTCGTTGTCAAAGCTGTTGGTATTGTGCTCAACCAACTAAGGCACCGTTAATCCTCCGGTTGTGGCTTCCTCAGTTTATCTGTTCAATTATTGTATTATCGTCGATTCTTTTTAATCGCTAAGTCTAACAGTATACGTATGCTTAGTTTAATAGTATGTTTCCTTGTACGTTGAACTCTAAATTTCGCACTTGCAGTCTAATCATTGCTGAAGAAGGTCCCAGGGGGACCGAAAATTTCAATAAATTCATTTGTTTGAATCAGTATTCTTGTTTGTCAACTATGAGACAAAATCCATCTAAATCCATCCATGTTAGACACCGCGGTCACAGACAAGAAATAAGAAAAGGAAATACTCCTCTGGGCCAGCACTTCCAAATCTGTAAAAATTTTGATTTAATCGGGCTTCAATCGCTTGTAAATGCATCCAAACAGAAACGGGAGGCCATAGAACTTAGATGGATTTATAGACTTGGCAGCCTTTCTCCGGTAGGCATCAATGTAAAAGATGTGCGTACCGTGAGTTAATCCTCTTTTTTAACCTTTTCGATTTGGTTCGTTCGCTTTTCTTAAACTTTTGGCTTGGGCTTTTCTTTGTTCGTATTACGGCCCTATGTGGAGCAGCTATGCTCAGTGTTATTCGTTTTTTGGTGACCAAGGATAGCAGAACTATCCGAAACGTACTGTTTTTTACAGTCTTCTGCATGGGAAATTGGGTAGATCTACAGGAACTTCTAGTTTTTTGTTATTGAACTTTCTGCATTATGAAGTTTCGTAACAGTCCTCGTACCGTGTTATTCGTCTGTTTCTGTATTTATATATATATATATATATATATATATATATATATATATATATATATATATATATATATATATATATTGGTTTGCACCTGCAAATCAATGCCAAACCTTTGTTCACACCATTGTACATCAGGCTTCTGAAGACTGAGGACCTACCACACTGGGCCCTTACGAAACAGTGCTGTAAAGCTGCCTTGTAGTACCCTATAGTCACATCTTATTAAAATATTTATATATATATATATATATATATATATATACACACAAAATTACAAAATACAAAAAATTGGAAGCTTTTACAGTGCTTGTTTTATTCTTAACGTTTGTAGAACGTCGTAGAGAGTTTTTCTTCCTTAGTGATGCGTGAACAACGCGGTCAATCTTTTACAGAACAGGCTAAGCGCTGCAGACACTTCACGACTTGAGCAAACACAGCTGAAAATTTTGTCAGTTAGCTTAATAATTGTCAAAGATCTTCCCAAATATCATACGGTCAAGGACCCTTCACAAGAACCCTTCACATAACTGGGGTTCTATGTGAAATTTATCTAGAACATACTGTTGCAAAATCCGGGAGCCAAACTTTCCATTAAATTGCATTTGTCCAACTTATGGTCGCTTTAACCACTAAATAAATGACTTTGTGGAAATGAAAAGTAAAACTATAAACCCCAGTCGTCAGTGCATGCTATATCATAAGTAGTTATAAGAAACACATTTCCATAGCCTTACTGCTTAGTACGCCATGACATACACTGCCAGCATACATTACAGTTTAAGCTGCTTCCTGCTTACCCCTCGAAGAAACCTCTGCATAATAAGAACAGGACAGAAAATATGTCATACAATCCACTGCGTAGCAAATTTCTGCTTCTGTCAGGACTAATCGTATGTAAAACTTAAACTCCTCTTACCATCATTTCTGAGGAATGTTAACGCTCTACGTAAACTATCCTTCAAAAGAACTTCAAAAGATTCGTCCTTGTAAACATAAGCCAAGAGGAATTAAATTGTAATTTGGGAAAATTAACAGATGCTATATCACTTTGCAAATTTCAGCACATACAACACGGCTTAATTGCACCGTTTTATCAAGTTTTTATCACAGAAGATGGTAAACAATAAAGCTAAACGTTTTTTTCTTTTTATAAGGTAACCAGCCCTTTTTCAAAAGTTACGACTATTTTTTTAACACAAAATGAGTTTAAATGTAAGAAAAGAATATCGTGATACTGTACAAATAAAGAAATATGTCATCAACGGCACAAAAAAACGCGATGAAAACGTCTTGAAGTATGATAATCAAAAACAAAAAAAAAACAAAAAACAAAAAACAAAAAAACAAAAACAGCTAACTTATAAATAAACATTACCAACATACGAAACTGTAAAGTGAAGTAGGGTACTCCATTTTTTATTTTAGGTAACTCTGCTTGCAAGAATGTTGGTGCGGTGGATATGTCCACGCTCTATTTAAGGGGAACTTTTCTCTATCAAAATCTCTCTCAATCTGCCCATTACTTGGCTAATATTTACAAATGATTTGTAAAAGGTTGAAAAATAGAATCATTAGCACTGTTCATGTCTTCATACATGATTAAATTTGCTCAGCTGCTGTAACGTGATATTTAATGTAGTACAAAGTATTGTTCTGAAATATTATGCATTCAAATTTACTTAAGCTTTCAGCTTAACCTCTTCGGAAATACAGTGAGATAACTGCTATTTCAGAAAAATGCGCCAAGCAATTTAAAGTTATGAACGTTCCTCAGACTTATGCACAGCGTTCATGGTATGAGTTTAACCAATAACGTTAAAGTCTATGGCCAGAAGAAAAAGCAACTGTACGTAAAAATAGTAACCTAGACAACTTTTACCGCATCAGGTTTACAGTCAGGGTACTCTGAAGATATTTAATATTTATGTAGAGTTTAAATTACATATTTCAAGTAAGGGTCCTTCGACGGATGCCTTATACTAGTGCATACTTAATTTAATCAATGTGATGTTATGACAACAAAATTTAGTTTGAAGACATGTTGCAAAGAGGGCCGACAATTTTGGCGCCTACGGGGTACCGTACAATCCAGATAAATTTTAAAAATCTGCCTTTCTCGAGCCTGTTGTTGTCAGTGTTGTCTGTCTTTCATTCTGAGAAAAGGCTCTACCATGGGGTTTTCAAGTCACCAACATATTTTCTTTCTGGCAGGAGTATATTCTATTTTCTTCAATAATCTATCTGCCGAAGGGGTAAGTTTTACGAGACTTCAATAATCTTCTTTGAAACAACTTAACCAGCTTACAGTTTCATACTGCTCTCAAAATTAAGGCAATACTTGCCTAAAATTTGTTGGTTTCTATTTTAATAGTTTTTATTTAAAAATTGAAAATTTGGGGACTTTTTTGAAGAAACGTTGAACATGTTGGGGTTTTTTATGGAGGAAATTTTGAAAATTTTTGGTTTTTATTGAAGAATCTGCCCTTTCTAAGAGCAAAATTACGATGGTCGTTGGGGCGACTAACTGTCTTCGGGGTTACCTATTTAATGTTACGCATTAACTTAAGGTTCCCCGACCCCGACGAAATTGCAAAATTTCCCCGACAGGAGCCCGTCTTCCGCGAAAGGAAGGAGGCATCCCCCTCGCCTGTGTCAACCCTGGTCTGTGTGTATTACTTGACAAAAGCTGGTTTAAAAGTAATATTTAATCAGACTGCAGTTTAGCGAAATAACTAGAGATTAGTAATACCATGATTTATTTAAACTCTTTTGAAGAACTACGCTTGAATAAACGCCAGAAAGAAACAAACTCGCTTATTCGCAAAGGGCATTGAAAAGTAAAACAAAATGACAAAAGTTGTAACTGCAGGCTGAAAATACACAATATCGTTTCTTCTTACAATTGAGGTTTAACGGTCTCCAAATATGTAAATTTTCCTACCTTCTTACTTGTTGTAAAACATTAAAATCCTTCAGAAGAGTCGCAGTTTCCAATGCAATCCAAAACATATTGCTCGTTTTACAATCAATGTTTTTGCACCTACATAGGCTTATGAATTAAACATGTGCTTTATAAATGAAAACTTTTAACATCAGAGAGGTACTCATGGGGCATGTGTTATGTTACCCTTTGTTTGTTTAACCTCCATTGCAAGAACAGTTGTAATGTTGGCATGATGAGGGGCTTATTTTAGAAACAGCTGAGTGTTTACTACTTTGAAAATATCTTCATTTAACAACAAACTAGAATAACTGAAGTAATTGACAGTTAATTTATTTAAGCCGGTTTCCCACTTAGCGACCAACGGCTTTCGAGCTCTTGCGATATCTTTCGACCCCGGCGACTTAGAGACGGTCACCTAGTGTAAGAGCGTTTGCTCGTAAGAGGTCGTATCTAGCAAGCCATGATCGCAAGAGTTCCCAAGGGTTTAAGCATGTTTAAAAATCTTGCGACCTCCGCAAAAGATCTCAAGTGGTCATAAGTTGATCACATAGTGTGAGAGGGTAGTAGCAAGCAGTCGCAATAAGTCGCAAGGTATTACAACACGAAAAGTGCAAATCTTTAGGCTGGTAAATTCTGGAAAGTAGGTTCCAGCCGGAGAGACAGCGTTTGTCATCTAATTGTGTTCGAAATAGAGGCACTCCACTGTGAACACTGTTCAACATGTCTCTCTTTTCCTAGTCAAGCAAATCTCTGCAAGAGAACTTGTGCGGTACCGGTTGCGTGTTTAATTAATAGGGAGAAAGGTGAGAGAGTATAAGGGCCGTGGCCATCGGGGACTAGAAATGGAGGTCTTGACACACCTTCCTATTTTCTTGGTTTACAACAACGTACTATTGTAAACAGTGAAATTCTCCCGTCTTTATCACCTTTGATACCTGCAACCATCTATATGTGGAAGTTGAAATCAATTTCATTTTCATACAAAAGCAGTTTGATAAATACTATGTTTGAATCTCGTATATTGGGATGAAGTCTTAATCTACGACAAAAAACTCACGTTAATTGGTATATAACCTTCCCTGCATCTCATCCACTAAAGGGTGTACTTCATAATATAAGGAAACGATATGCTTGTTATCCCGTTTATGAAAAGATGCTTAAAATTAGCCTGTATTGGTAGCCTTACATATAGAACAATAAAGCTTACTATTGGCTTAGTTCATTCAGGGGGTTCTACGGCGGTAGTGAGAGCTTTAGCTCAGCAAATATTTTCCTAGCCCACCCCAAAAAATTGGGCAATTTTTTTTACAGCCTAGTTGTGGTGTGTTCATTTCTACAAACCTCACCCCTACGATAAGATCCCTCCCCACCCTCTTTGGCAGGCTACCTTTTCCGTCTATGTTTTCTGAAAATGGTCTCCAAATTTGAAAGATGGAACATATAGGCCTAAGAAAAGATTTTTTGTAGACTTAGGTGTGTAGGGATTCTTCAAAAAGTCCAGTGGGAATTCCCTCTTTATGGGAAAGTCTTCAAGTCAAATATACCTGTTGCTAGAAAAGGAGTGTAATCGCTAGACGAACTGAAGCAGGGATGGGTTCCCTCATGCTAGTACACTTCTTCTCGACCCCAGGTCCTCAGCAGCCAGTTCTTGCATGAGGGTATCATAGTGGCCGTATATAGGAGCCAAGGACGAACCCAGAAACGGCGGGGCATATTTATCATCCTTTAGCTACGTCTACGCTGCCTGTGTCTGAAAAATATACCAATAGCAGCTGCTGCCAAAATACATTGATGTGTATCTTGTAAGGAAATCTGTTGAAAAGAAGGGTCAGCCATGTTGAGCTTTGCACTATTATTTTAGCCTAGTGTTTAAATAGTACAAAAATCCCACCAAAATTTGATTGCACCTATGGTTGTAAGAAATCGGTGGGTGTGAGAAAAATTAGCCCGCAACCAGTCGCAAGATAATCGCAAGAGCTCGCGATAAAAGGCGGTCTCAGGAGGTCGCAAGGAATCGCAGGAGCTCGCAAGTAGTTGGTCACTGAGTGGGCAGCCGGTTTAACTAAGGGTTAACAACAAAAAATACAGACACTGTGCAACATCGGAAATTATCCATATAAACCTGCATAGCAAACAAACATGAATCAATTTGAAATCGAAATAGAACAGAAACTCGATGGGCGATTCCTACAACAAACGAAACGACAATACATAAAACCATCCTCTCCTTAAAAGGGCAATTACCAACTTAAATTATTTATTAGATTAAATCTTTAATTTTTTAATTTTTTATTACATTAAATCACAGCCAACACCACAAAATATGATAGGAATTCTCAGTACACTAAATTGCGTCTCGTAATACAAATTTGATGAAATATTCTAATTCACAGCATTATCTTACCCTTTTTGATGAAAAGAAATTATGGTTTTTCTTTAATTTTTGTAATACCCAGGAGACCTTTGCTTGACGGGATGCTCGTAGATTAATAGTTAGCAAAATAACACTGTTAAAGAATTGTTTATAGAGTTCTTGCTAATCCATTAAAATATAAACGTGTGTGAAATAAGGACGAACAGGGGTGGATTCTACTTCGAAACATTGAAAACATGTGTTAAAGTTCCTGCAAGTGAAACGGTTTTTGTTTTTGCTTTTATCGACTGATAAATTACTATCCCGAGTTGGTTGTGCCCATTGCCATTTTACAACAGACTGTTATGCACACCAGCTGAAATTTCAAATTTTGCTGAGGCAGCAGTTAGACGTAATTTTTTGCATTCAAGAGTGAATACAATGTCAACACATTAACACCAGATTTTTACATTAAAAGTTAAAGAGGTTGCCAAAATAGATAAAAACAGGAAAATACTAACACTCTCTCCAGTAAACGAAACAGTATCTACTTTTTTTCTGTTTGAGCTACTATGGAGTAGTATCTTCATAATGACAGATACTTTGCTAAGTTTATAGCATGTCTGTCCTCGGTAACTGGCTGGCAGTTTTTTATATTGTGTCTTTATATAACATGAGGCAAAACTCTGCTAATTTGATGTCCAAAACGGAATGCATGCAATAATTCAACAGTCAACTTGACTTTTGTGATTTTCATTTAGAAACTTCACAACCGCTTGAGGCACTTTCTGCTCTGCTTGTTAGGCAATTTACTGTTATAGCTCTCCTTTTCAACAATGTATGTCTAACTGTTGTGATTTTGTTCTCTTTTTTTTTCAGAACAACCAGCCACCTAGCAATAGTACCATTGGAGAAAACGGTAAGATGGCGTGTGAAGGTACCTTGTAAACATATGGGTTTTTACTTAGCGATGGTTGAAGTCGAAGGTCAAACTAGTTATAGACTGCACTCTAAATTTTGTAAGCTTGGGTGGCATTTTTGTTTCCTGGCGGTCTCACGACGCAACATTATGAGATTTAAATATGTTGCTGAAAATTGACTGTTCGATATTGCAATAGCTACTCATAAAATGAAAAGAACACGGTGTTCACTTTTCCTACATGCATTAAACGGAAGAGAACTTTCCCTATACATCATCGGTAAAATGAATGTAGACTACTTGATCTGCAGATTGAATGTAAATATCCATTAGTAAGCTATGACAAGTTACATTTACCTGTATAAATCGATTTTGCATGAAGTTTTAGTAAACAGAATATTCCCTTTTCAGTCTTTTTTTGAAATCTTCATTTCTTTTTTTTTTATGATTTCGTTAATGTTGTGAAATTATCCATTTCCATGCAGGTTCATCATTTTTCTGCTATTACAAAGCAGACTATCCAAGAGATTGTAGTGAAGTCCGTGACCCTTGCTCGTCATCAGTTTGGAGCGGCGTTCACCTGGTGAAACCAGACGGATGTGAGGAACCCTTTGAGGCTTACTGTGATAATGACATGGATTCTGGAGGCTGGACGGTATGCATTACGTATTGTATATTCTACCTATTGTCTACATACAAGGACCAAGAATACTTCATAAAGTGCTTTGATTCTATAGGAAGAGTTATAATGCAGCTGTCCGAAAATTGGTCAATACGGCGTAAGAGGAAAATACAGTTTGTAATATGGCTTTTAAAATGAAATGCTAAGTTTCGTAAAATACGTAGCTTGTTTGAAGTTTTATTTTTATAGTGATCTTGTTTTCAGACCATGAACAACTTCTTTTATGTAACACAGATTATTTCTTACTTTCTAGTTTTTATGAAGTGAATCTAAATAAATGTGAAATGAAAATAACAATATCTTAGTTAAAACATTTTCTGTTATTTTGTTTTATTTTGTCCAAACAGGTCATCCTACGCCGCTCTGATGGCTCCGTAAGCTTCAACAGAAAATGGAGTGACTACAAGAAAGGTTTTGGATTTCTTTCGACAGAATTTTGGCTTGGTAGCAGCAAACTCTCCTACCTAACTAATCAGGCAGTGTATGAACTACATATTGACATTATGTTCGAAAACGGTACATCATGTGATGTAAAATATGACGAGTTTCGGATCAGTGACGAGTGGAGTAACTACACAATATCTACTGTAGGAATTTACCAAAACGATTCGGGTAAGGTTCTTTATAAAGTTTTATATTAGGTGTACTGAACACTGAATTATACAACAATTTTACAAATAGCTGTCAGGATTTGTTTGTTGCGTTAAACATGTGTAAGAGGAAACAGTTTGTCGATTTTACAGCGTGCAGATGGAGTGAATGGAATAATCCAGATAATTGCAGCCATACCGACTTATCTACGAGCTTCACCGATTGTAACAATGTATACAATGCGGGTAACAGACAAGATGGTGTTTATTGTATCCGTCCCATAGCATGGAACAAACCACCCTTTAAAGTATTTTGTAACATGTCTGTCCATGGTGGCAGTTGGACTGTAAGTCTTATAATAAATGTTTACAATCTAAATAGTTTCAAACTGATGAGTTTTGCTAACATTTCATTTTTGATCTTTAGTTCAATAACCAAATAATAGCATAAGAACTGATAACACACAGTTTCCTGCTTTATCTGTTGTACTTGATTTCAGTCATTAAGCAGAGCACTGAAGTCTTCTTCTTGACCCCCATAACATCTTCCGTTTATACCTCGTTTTCTTTCATGGCCAATAGGTGTTTCAACGCCGTGTAGATGGTACAACAGATTTCTACAAAAGTTGGGATGAGTACAAAGAGGGATTCGGTGATATGGAACATGAGTTCTGGCTTGGGATCGAAAAACTCCATTACATAACACAACAAGCTACATATGAATACCGCCTTGATTTTGTGTTGTCGTCACTTTGGTACTACAACAAGTACAGCAATTTTCTTGTTGATAACGAAGATCAAAAATATCGTTTGACTAATGTAGGAACAGGCACTGGAACCCGAGGTGTGTAAGAACATTTATTTTGGGGGATCAACTTCAGTTTTAGCCAGCACGTTCGATTTCCGTTTAGCAAAATTAGCTTTCCATTAACATGTTAGCTGCAGTTCTGCAACCAGACAAGGTACTGAAGATGTAAGATATCTTCCAAAGGAGGGAAAGTATGTTTAAGAGATGGCAAGATGGGTTAAAATGTATTAAGGAGATAGCAAAATTTACATTTCCGAATGGATGAAATTGTTTTAAGAGAGCTTCGCCCCCTCCTCCCCTTCTTGGAAACGGCTTTGCATTTTCGATACACCATCAAACCCTGCATGACAATAGTTGCCTCCGATCGTCCTGCTTAGTCTAGGTTTTATTGTAATAATCATTGTTTTGTTGGACATTTTTCAAAGAATGTATTTCCTCCTTTAATTTCGAGGAAGTTTCCCAATTATTATATATTATATATGTATCATTTAAGTTAGTGCATTATCTGCGAATGGCTGAAGCTGACCACAAATAACCAAACGCAAGAGTCACTAAATGCGGGAGAAATATGTGGCTAATACGCCATGATTTGACGTCAGTGTATTGAAAGATAGGATAAAACACAGGGTTCTGTTTATTTCAAATAGCATAAGATGTTGAACTTTATTTAAAAGGCAAACACAAGGATAACAGAAGTCATTCGCAATAAAAATAAAGTTTGAAAGTATTTGCAGTCGACTGCTCTCGTATTCAAGTTACAATACGAAAACTAATTTAAACAAAAAATAATTGTCTGTTGTAACATGATAATCATCTGTAAACTACACGATATAAACTGTAACAGGCTTAGCCTGTCCAAGTCAAGTGGAAATATTTTCATATGATCGTTGAATTTTGTTGGTGTCATATTAATTGCTTCTTCGCTTGAATTAGAGGGCATAGCCTCCGTAGTATTCAAAACACGCCATTTAGTACGCATGATGAAGACAACGATGGGCGGATCTACGACTGTGCTGAGGGACACCGAAGTGGCTGGTGGCACGGTGCCTTCTTTTATACGGGCTATAACCATTGCCATTATTTTGAGAGTGGGGGCACTCGTGTGCTCTGTTCGCATGCCAACCCCAATGGTGAATACGACGGCGGTACTGGAGAGAACGTATTTGATGAGTCTGATTATTACAACCGTTATAATTCCTGCAATCACAAGTATACAGAGTTGAAAATACGGAGGGTCATGTGAAATGAACACCACATCGGACTCAACAAGCTTTTGAATCCTTTCAAGAACTTTTGATCTAAAAATAAATCTTTTTCAAAAATAGAAGTATTTGCAGCAAATGTGATCAAACGAAAGTGAATAATGACACTACTGTTAAAGAAACTTGTTAAGAGTTAAGCTGTATTATCGTACATGTCGGAATAATATTTTTGAGGTAGATAAAAATAGCCATGAAAATCTTGAAATAACACCAGACGGTATATCTCATGATATCAATGTCGTTGAATAAAAAATGTACATGTAATTGCTTGACTTCGTGAGTGGGGTATTGCAATGCATGTTCAATAAAGTCATTTCTTCAATAGCTTGAATGTTAACTTGTCACCTATGGCTATTGTCACATTTAAATCTTCTAGTCATCCGTGTACCAAATCTTTCCCATGTACCTCCTTTTTGAACTGTCCCTATTTAATCTTATTTATTTAAATTAATATATATCCTTGAAAGTACAGAATTGTCCCTGGGATTGTTATTTTTCTCCCAATATAATCTCTCAAAATGTTGCAGCTTGATGACTTTTTTTACCAATTGAAGTTGCTCATTTCGATTCCATAAGTATCAGCAAAGTAACAAAGGAAAAGAATAACACTTAAATCTGACTTCCAAGGTCAAAGATAATAGCAAGGGTATATCTAATGCCATGCCTCCGTCAGCGAGCAGGGCCGTAGCGAGCGGGGGGTGTGGGGGATGTCACACCCCAATATTTGGTCACCCGTTGGCAAATTTTCGGTCTGTCGGCAAAAAGGGGAGAGGGAAAGGAAAAGAAGAAGAAAAGAGGAAAGGAGGAAGAAAAGAGAGAAGGAAAAGGAAAGAAAGGGAGTAAAAAGGAAGACGGAGAATGAACGGCAAAGAGAGAAAGAGACAACGGGAGCGCGTGACCAGTCTGTCATCGGTTATTTCGATTTTTAGCTCTTCATCCTATTGGCCCATTCAAGTTGAAGGCCCGTCGGCAAATTGATCATGCATGTGACGGCCGTATACCGCCGTATCAACGGCCGGTGTAATTGGACGAGTGACTGAGTCCGTCGGCAACTCGGAGAAAGAAAGGGAATCAGTGGTGGCGCCAGGTAGGGGCAGGGGGTTATGGCCCCCGTCGGGGGAGGCTTCCACCTCCTCTGAAGCCTCCCCCCGTCTGGGAGCTGTTATGTATACGATAAAATATGTAGTTCCCGACAATGGCCAGTCGCCCCAACGATTTACTTAATTTTGGTCTAAATTAGGACAAATTCTTCAAGAAACCCCCAAATTTTCCAATTCTCTTCTATTAAATCCCAATTTTTTCAAATTTTCTATGGTAAAAGCCCATTTTTTTTTCAAATTTTCTCGAAAAAAGCCCAAAATTTTCGGTGCGCTTCGCGCGCAAAATTTATCCTTCGAACATCGGCACTCTATCGGCCTCGTTGAGGCTTTGGGTTGTTGGCCCCCTGTCGGGCAAATCCTGGCGCCATCCCTGAGAGAAATTAAAGGCTTCCACATAGTCGCACTATTTCGGGTCATATGACATTCTTGAAAAACCACTTCCTGCACATTATTCCTCACTTTTATCATCACCATGGGGAGCAGCACCATATTACCCATGGAGTAGGCATCCTTAGGCCGTTTTCTAAACCCTAACCTTGACTTCACACACATTTTGCAAACTCCCGATGAACCAGTTTACCCACAAACATCCTGGGGAAAAAATAATGCATGCCGCACGTGTCTCCCCTTTACTGCAGTCTCAGGCTTTTAAATTTTGAACACCAAAATGAAACAGATACATAACCCGTCCTGGCGTTCAAAGCATATTTTTAACGCTTGCGTTAAGATTCTGAACACTTTTTCTCCGTTTTTAAACGCCGGACGCCTATTTTAACACTTACCGTATTTGAACGCCTGACGCTTCTAGTATTCAAATGCTGAACGCATAGTGTTCCAATTCTGAACGACAGGTCCAGCTCCTCAAGTATAGTGGCATGACGGGACGAATAGCCTAACACATTAAAATTATCCGGAAAATTTGCATTCGATAATGTATTATGAACCAAAACAAACCTCTTCTGCACGAGACTTAATTTTTACCCAGAGATTATAATAGAACCTCAAGCTTCCCGGGGCTTCGCCCCCTGGACTCCCACCAGTTGCCTTAAGGGGGGCCCAGTGTTTTAGCCAGCCCCTATTTGTGCGACAATGTCGCATAAACGGCGACAAATGTCGCACAATAAAAATCTGACAAGCAAATTCTATCCGGGTGTAAATTTTGAGGTTCCTTATTAGGGCAGAAATCTACTCAAATATTGCACCATTTGCAATCTAGGCACCTTTCAAATTCCGAAAATTTCCACCCCTCCCCTTAGACCCCTCCCCAGGCCACAGATCAAATGTGCCATTTCAAAACGTCCTAGCTGAAACACTGGCGGACCTCGAGATCCCAACTGCTTAAAACCATAGCGGGTTTGACGAGAGGAATAGCCTAATACATTAGAATTATGGGGGGGGGGGGGGGCTTTGCATTCGATGATGCATTATATGAACAAAAATATATCCATCCTGAGACTTAATTTTTCATCCAGAGATATGCTTAAACCTCAGAGTTTCCGGGGGTTTCGCCCCTTCCCCCTCCCGTGGGGTTTTGCCCCTAGACCCCACCATGGGCCCTAAGGCGGTCCCCTGGACCCCACCCGCTAAAGCTCGTTTTCCGCGCTACGCATTACCAGATCTGTCGGCAAAACATAGTCTCTTCACCCCCTCAAAGAAAACACCTTCGCTACGCCCTGTCTAGGGGACAAAGTTCTTTGATCTCACAAAAGCAAAAGAGAACACATCGACACTCCTACAGTTTACAGTATACTATATCTTTATCCCACCCTTTCCAACTCCTCCCACATTAATTCAACCAAAAATACAATTACGAAGAAAATTCCCTTTGCTATTCCAGTCATATTCAGAGAAGAACTCATTAGCCCACTGGACCTCATTCTTAAGTTTTGACTACTTAACGATAATCCTCGGTCAGAATTCCGATTGGCATTCCACCATTGGTGTAGAATAATGAGGATGACGATGACGATGACCATGACGATGACGATGACGATGGCTACGACGACGGCGACGGCGGCCGCGGAGACAATAAGACTTTAAGGTAAACGGATTGAAACATTACTGCTCAAGGTGCTATTGAAGGGAGCAAACCAGTTCACTGAGTACATACAGATTGAAAAAATGAGTCGAGTAAATTTTAAAAACAGAGTTTTGAGCAAGTTCGTTAGTCCTCTATTAACTTGTTCCATAGAGATGATGTGCAGTACTGAAAACTTCTGCAGACATAGGGTTTTAAGCGGAGTTTACTTAAATGTGATTTGCAAGAGAAACTGAGTGTGGGGGTTAACATATAAGGCAAGTTGTGACAGCTACCTAGGCTCTACCAAGGTCTCGGAAGGCAAGCAATGCAACTAATACTGTATTCTGAAGCTGATTGAGAGCCAGTTGAGTCTCTTGAGATGTGGAGTGATATGACAATTTCTCCTTCCCCTTACTACTATACGAGCAGCAGTCTTTTGCATCTTTTTGAGTTTCTGAATAGTTCATTCCGATTCCGAAGGGCCATAACGAAGGAGATTAAGAAAGCCGAGGCGTCATGTTGAAAAATACGTATCACACACTTGAATTACCATCAAAAGTAAGTGTAAGAAAAGAGCGTGTAACATCTGAAAAGCGTGATCGAAAAACAGTGAGTTTAGTTTATTTGAAGTGAAGTTTCAGTTGAATGGCTGTAAGCCAGTTGTTAACTAACATCATTTATGCAGGTTTCCATTAACAGCAAGCGCTAAGGACCTAGAATCCTTTTCAAAAGCTAACAATAGTTAAATATAATTTGCATAATGATGGAAAAGTCGATTTGACTGCAGATAACGTCTTACCTTTAACAGAACAAGTCCTAGTACGGATCCCTGTGGAACACCCAAAGTAAAGTATACGTTGAGGTGAGAGTAAATTTTGTATTGTTACTTGATTTGGATTGTTACTCTTTCAAATGCCGCAAATAAGTTTAATGAAACAAAAAAAAAAAACGGCCGTCATTTAGCTGGGTATTATTAAAATTGTGAACTGCATTTAGGACACTTTCGGGACTATGGTCAGACCTGTAAGCAGATTGGCAGATCAAAGGCGGTCGTCATAGTCAAGGTGATGTATGAAATGAAATGAAATGTATCAAACAAAATAAAACTGTTTTTTCTACAACGTTAAAAATAAAACTAAAGTTCAAAATTGGACGAGAAATCTGTAAACAGTTTGAACCCAGGTGCTCTTCTTAAGCACAAGAGGCACCTGAGCAATCTTAAAGGAATGATAAAAAGACCTTGCGTACACTGTGTGACTGGTGGCATAACGCTAATTTTTATGTTTATTCTTAGAGCTTTTGCCATGTCTTTCACAGTGGAAACTCAAACGTGCTTTGTACACACGTCATTAAACATAAGGGCAATTACAACACCGGTAATAGGAAAGACAGATTCGAAAGTGATTGCAACTACAAGTAAGAGGAGATAAAAACACGTAGGATCTCGTGAAAAGAAGAGAAGTTTCGAGAATATTTTTTTTTATGAAATCCTGATCTAAATACATTTCTGAATATTACTTGGTAACTGAAAACATGTTTTCGCCGTAGTGCTGACGTTGTTCTTAGGAAGCATTTCAGAACTCTGTTCCAGTAGGGATAGGACTTAAAATTGCATAAACCCTTTAAAAGAAAAGTTTGAAGTTGCGCCCAATAAATCATCTACAAAATCTATTGATTTTCTTAAAAGATATGCATGCATTAATTGATGAAAAATGTAATACACAGGAAAGCAGCTTTAGTAAATCCAACGTATTTTTTGACTTAATTTGTCAAGCTGGAAATAAAGTGAAAATCTTTCGTGAACTACTGATCTGAATACCTTTTCAAAACTGATAGTATCTATTACCAAATGTAACGACCCTAGGAAATTTAGTAGGCTTTTCTCTCTCTGGTTACATTATACTTCAAGGGAACAAATTTCTAATTCTGCTTGCCATTACAGGTCATTGACAAACCTCAACTGGGACTTCATAATACCAGTACTCTTTGCTATATGACAAAGAATACTTTTATGAAACAGTTATATGAAACAGATTAATTAGTTATTGTCTATTGCATCCTTGCCGTTGGACCGCATAATACCCACTCACACTCCTCCGGATCATTTGCACTAGCAGTGAGCCTATAATTTTATTGAAACATAGTAACAGGACGGGATACCTTTCCTTCATCGTCGACGACTTGATGAAGGTGGCTTTGACGAAAGCAAGAAATGGGCTCCGGCAGTGTAGCAGCCTAATCACAGTGGTACGAGGCTTCGTTTTTCAGGTAAATGGCGAGATGGCGCTGGGAAACCCTACATGTGTGAAGAAAGTAAGGACCACATTATTTTACTTTCATCTGAAAAAACTTAAACGGTGACGTTGTATGTACTACTACAACTTTGATTGCTTCATCCCCTGCAGTATGTCATTCCAGGCTCATTAAAGGTCGTTTCTTGACCTTTTTGCGATTTGTTACTTTGCTGAAATAAAATTTTTTTCTTTACTGTTCTATATTTTTAATTGGTTTGTAGTATCTTGAAAATTGCAAAGTAAAATTGCAATGGGCTTCCTTATGCTGATAAAAGACGCATGGCTTTGCTTATTTGCACCGTCATAATTAAATACATTTTTTGTGAAGGAAACTCATAGTGTCCTGAGTGATGAATGACCTTTGGCACACTTAGGTCATGAAATTGTTTTTTCTAATAATAAACGTACGAGCGTATAAATTGTGTAGATTTTATTCCAAAAGGTAACACCTTAATTCCCGTCCCCTCCTAACACCATGAGCAAAAAAAACCATGTACATAGATTTGTTCCTTCAATTTTTAAGTTAAGAAATGAAATTGAAACCGGAGCTAGTTGTGTAGGACAAAATTAATAATGGAATCTCTTTCTAACAGTTTGGATTCTACCACTCATAATTGTGATTATTAATGGACATGACCAACATGTCCATTATTGTGGTTGGTCGCATTTTCAGATGGTCACGTGACCACATTTCTTTCGTTCAGTTTATCGGATGGCTCCCAGCAAGAAACATACAGATCTTTTGAGAAAAGATTCGTACAGCGGAAGAGACGTGTTTGTGACAAGATTGTAAAGAAAAAAACCCCTAATCAAGAAATGCAGGGCATTTTTCCTCAAAAGTGCTATATTTAAATATTAAGTAGACTAATTACAATATTAAGCAGGCTAATACGTCGGGCAACTTTACATATGACGTAACCATGAAAGACGGATGTTGTTCAACGTAGGTCTGCCTTTCTAGTGTCTTTGCAGATCATCAGTATTTGTTCATATTTTATTTATATTTTTAACATCAATTAATTTCAAAATGTTTTAAAAACAAATTCATTCAATATTCTATTAACAAAGCGATTATAAGGAGAAGTGCATCAACTTAAAGAAACACATATTTATTTTTTCTGGCAATTTCTTGGAATTTCGACAGAGCGGTAAGGTACGTCTCTGAGCTGCATGCAGTTCTTGTTATCATGTGCAGTGTGTAAACAGCTGCAGCTACCTACACAACAAAGTATGGCATAATTGCATTGCATGATCCAGCGAAGTCAATGAAGGAAATCTACGGCGGGCACTCGGTTGGCGTATACGCAGTCATTCGCTGAAGTGTTTAAGGTAATTTTTGTAATTGACGGAATGAATTTCACATAATGTGGTATAAAAGGTGAGTTTGTCAAAACTCAAGGGCGAGTTTTCGCTGTAAGTCTCGTATTTCGAGTAGGTAAGGTAGCGTCAGGTTTTCGATTTGGGTTGGCTAGAGTTAGCTAAGTCTAACGTAAACTCAGTTGTACTCTAGGCTACTGTACGTACATTCAATTGTTCAATTAATTCAGAGGTAGTACAGCTTGCTGCATGCATGCATGCTTCCATGGTAGTACTTAGTACTCGCGTTTTGTGCTACAGTCAGTATACAGTAGGTTACACACTCACTGCGCAATTTCTGGTTCATACCATATCCAATTACTAGAATAGTTACACCTTCAATGTCCTTGATCATTACCGCACACCAACTCATGTAAGATTCCTAGTCCAAATAAGGCTCCCCAGTTTAAATAACACTGCCAACTCTACATATGATCCGAATAATTTCAACACATCTTTACCGCCAGAGAAGTATCACTTGGTCATGTCCAGTGTGGTAACGGTACGTGACCACATTTTCTAGTTTTAATTGTGCTTGTGGTCTCCCTTTTGTTCTACGTCAAGAGAAAGTAAGTATGCACGGTCGGTGCACCCTAAAAACGGTCGGTTCAAATTTGAACCGACCGTTTTCAGAGTGTGATTTGTGCCCACGCATATGTTAACGAACCAGCACTGAACACATGACAGTCACACAATAGCCTAACTACGCACTTGAAAACTGACTGTATAGTGCCATGGAGCTAATATCCGAAAGGTTTTATTTGCTCCATGATAGTCATTCGAAAGTAGAAATTTACGTTGAAGCCCACCCGATCAACTTTGGAACAAATAACAGCCCTCGTGAACTAGTCGATAACACCACCACTTGGGACTAGGTATCAGCAAGAGTTGCCTCCTGGAGAGAAAAAGACGGTAAAAATTTTGCTGTTGGTAAGCTTTCGTGATCATGGAAGAGTGTTTTTTCATGATTCTGAAGGCAGACTCAAAGAAAATGCGAGTATTTATAACTCAGTTAAAATACGAGACTAGCCATCGATATAATATGTAAGTATTACCAACAAGAAATAATACTGAACAGTTCTTGAGTCATTTAATTAAATCCTCGACGGTCAACTATATCAGTTTAGAGTCTGACTTCTGAGATGCTCACCCTCCGTCGCCAGGTCACACCAAGGAGCTACCACCTGGACATACTTTCCGTGTTACGTTTCTCAACTAAAATGTACACAGTTGCCTTGATTCAACCAGAGAGCTCTGATACAGCAGACACAAATTCTTTTACATGTTAGAAACTCTTGAAGAAACCATCTGCAACAATCGAAACTGACAGCGGGAAAAAACACGTTGCTCACAGAAAAAATCAAATCAAGCCATATGATTTTACGTTGTTTTGGTTTCGATTGTCATACTTCAGGTTAATGCTAGTTATCGGCATCTACACACGCGACACAGTTTTTGTCAATATGTGTATCGTTGTCCAGTTTACGTAGAATTTTTGATATGTAGGCCTACCTGCATGTTCCGCCCAAGGACAGCAACTTGGAATGCGGGGAAGACACAAGCGTTGCAACTGGTTACCGTAACTAGCTTTAGTAGGCGAGTGCCTTCTCGAATAGTGTTAGGAGGTGAAATTCCCTAACACGGGTATTATGATAAAAACACGTGCAAATTTGTTTCAGAAACTCAAGTATTATGTGCAGTTTACAAACTTTAAAATGACATTATTCCTAGCTAATGTTTGAATAACCGAGGCAATATAAGCACACTAAATGTGCAGTACATCGGTGCATGCAGCTGTGTGACTTATTGAATATTCATATATTGTTGTGATGTGCTTGGTTTAAGCTAGCTGTTATGAGGACGTTTTTTTTTTCAAAATAACCTGCAGATTTTGAGTATTTTTGCACCTTTTCTTTATATTTTGCCATTCGCACTATCATTTTCAGTCACTACATTAGCAACTTCATCCATGATTAGCATACTGACTATCTTGACAAATAAAAACAGTAGACCGTATGTATTTCCCTTTTTTTGAACAGGTAATATCACTTTAAGATATCGAATATTTTGTTTTCCTTAATTAAGGAAATACTTAGTCCTTGCTTGTAAACTATTGCTCCCTCTCGAGATGTCGATTTTCCAACATTCTACCATATCTTTGATACCTTTGTCCTGTAATGAAATTTCACATATCCATATTGGCGCTGATAAATTTCTTTTCAGTACTTGACCTTGCCCTTTTTACGTTTATGTCATCGTGTAAGTTCAAAATTTCAGTACATTTATTTTAGAATTTAATTACACCGATAACGTGATATTTAGCAAGCATGCCTCTTTCCGTTAAATAATATATATCTGATTTTTTATGGTTGAATCAGAGGAATTAAATAATGTTGTTACGGTCGATACAGAACACAGTGCCAAGTAATTGTCGGTAATGACTTTACTGATACGAAAACGGTGGGCACCAGTGATCAAATGCTCTAAATAATTATTCGCTCTGCTGATCGAAAGTTGGTAATAATAAACATGTATTAGCAGCTGTGGTAAATTAAATGGAAATGAAGAAATTATGGATTGGGACGAAGCAAATATAGCGGAGAAGATATCAGTAGCATAAGTTCATTTGGTTTTAGTGATAAATGCTACAAAACTATAAATACCCCAAGTCTCTGAGCTGCTTAGTTAAGACGGGTGAATGTAGAAATTGTTATACACTAGTATTACTCTCAGAATGGTATACCTTTTAAGTTATTATTTGAAGAAAAAGGTTTTCTAATTCAAGATATAACGTATATTATGGAGGTAAAAGAAAGAAGCAACATGCAACCTCGTGTTCTTAATGACAGTCCTGCATTTATTCTGTCCTATTTGATGAATTGCTCTGACTTGAAAAGAGTCTTGAAAATTATATATATATATATTCTGGGATCCTCTGATAGGTACTTTTAAGTAAGGATCCTATTTATTCCGATCCACATTAATAGTAGGAAACGCAACGGTGGGATTTACTAAAAAATAAGCGACAAATGGGGCTTAATGAACACTGTAGTTTTGGTTTAATTTCCAAATGTCGCCTACTCCCAAGTATGCATTTGTAAGCAGCCTGTCCGTCTTTCATTGTGTGGTAAGGCACTATGGCATCAACACCTAATCGCAAAATACTTTTGTTGGTACTAGAAATTTGTTCTATTCTCCCGAACGACCTCGTTGCTGAAGGGGTAAGCTCTCCATTCAACGATTTCATTTTTATTTAAGATTCACACGCTTACTAAGTCTGCGTTTTATTAAAGTTATCTGAGTCTTCGTCAGCTAGGGTTATTGGTCTTAAATTTAAATCTAAGGCATTGTGATGAGCTTGGAAATATTGCAATTTTAATCCTTTGCTAAAACGTGGATGAAAAAATGACATAGAATCTTTGGTGGGTCTTTGATAACCATTACTAATAGTGCGTATGTTTAAGTTAAGCATTTTATCAAGTAGGCTAGGCGTTTGGAATACTTTCTTTGTCTTTTTGCACCTTCTCTTGGCCATTGGCAATGCCAAACGGGGCAAAAATAAATATTGGGCGCTAACGCAAAATTCAGCATGGTCAACTAAAGTAAGGAATTCTAAGTAATGCTTCGAGTAACTTAGTTGCAGCAGACAACTAAGTAAAGCAACAGAGCTTGATCATCCAGTCTTCATTAACAATCCACTGTCAAGTCATAACAATGATGAACTTTTCCAGATTCAAAGACAAAGAGAGATCAACCCTTTTGATATCCTAGCTCAGCAAGCCAGTTCTCTTGTTTCTTCCTCCGCTTTTGCTTTTACGTACAGAAAATCCAACCGATACTATGAATCCATCTAGTTTAAGTTTGTAAAATATGAACGACTTGTCAAATTTCTAAAAAAAAATGCGAACTGGGTTTTATTGCCATAACATAGCGCATTACCACTTTCTAACTCAGCTGAACTTGTTAAGCGTTACTATACTTTCGTGTTTAAAAAAGTGAACCGAAAATTATCTTTTTGTCATTGCGTTTTGTCTTAGCAGAATTTAACAAAAAATATTTAACTTAATAGATAACACAGTCGGTTCCCTACTTTTTCGTGGAGAAATAACTTGGATTTCGTTCATGGCTAGAGATCTTACACAACATTTAACATTTACAAGTAAAAGCTGACTGAAAAAAACAGAACTGAAGAGCCTCATTACTTAAGTAAGTGGGGTGCACCTCTTTGTTACCAATTCCCAATAACGCCATTGTTTCAAATTGTTCTTCGTATCCCAATTCTTATGCAACCTGAAAGAAGCAGGTTTGAGGTGAAAGACAAATAAGCAGAGCATTGCAAAGAAAGAATGTTTTTTGAAGAAATGTTTTTTAACATGGAGTGAGAGCTCCTCTCTGATTTTCTTTGGCTACACGGACGTGCGTCTTTTTGGAAATAATGTCTTAAACGTTTATTGTGACTTACTGAAAATTGCCCTTCCTTTAGAAACGTTCGTCGGTAAATGAAACTTTTGATATATAAAGAGATCTATTTTTGCCCACAGTGGTGTCGTTTAGTACCTTGACGTTCAAAAAATGACGCTAAGAATTCAATCAGTTACAATGCCGGGAGTCAACAATTAATCATCATTTATTAAGGTGACTCGAAAGTTGCCCAATGTTGGCCTTGGAATACAGTTGCTTTACAAAAGCATAACCTTTGCTGTCATTAGTCAGTTACAGAATCTTAGGAAAATCCTTAGGAAAACCTTACTTTTATATTAGACTGGTTTTAAATATATTTATAAGAAGCCTACTAAGAAACGGTTTGGGTGGTGGACATGTAAAGAGAACTTAAATAACGCAAGATAGAGACATTCGGCTTTATAGAATAGACGGCAAAATCTTTCGGAAGGTCGGTTTATAAATAGATGAAGCTGCTTACATGGCTTAGGAAAGTATATCTCTAACACTTAAAAGTCATGATAGATACTGCAAGACAACTGTGTACAGGGGCTTTTTCTCCATGAGGCAAATTTAGCAACGCAGAGCTGGTGATGAGAGTACTATACAGTTCGTACATGTGCAAACGTACTTTCAAACTTGTTGTGAAGATAGTATTTGTTAATCACATTAGCCTAAGTTAAAACAACAATACTGCATCATATGATTTCCTATAATTTGATCACTTTAGGTAATTCTCTTAATTGTAACGCAAATTTACGTTAACTGACCACTTTAAAATATTCCTACTTAAATAAAATGGAAAAGTTTTTCGTTTTTCTTTACCTTCTTTGTCTTTATGTTAAAAGTTTGGAACGTTACATAACTGTGGAACAGTTGAAACTTAATCTTTAATAGAGTCTTACATTGAGGGAACGCCATTTAGCAGTTTGATGTTTAAGAGTTTAATGTTGACAACGTTTCACAAGCTTATTGCTATTCACACATTTTAAGCATCATCATAAACCATTCTTTAAGATAACTTAAACGCTGACATTTCCCGTTTTCACTACCACCTACGTATCTCTTAAAACTTTAACAGAGCAATCAGCCCTCCAACGATAGTGTCACTGCAGGACAGGGTAAGATTCTCTTCCAGGTAAAGTACTGAATATGTAGTAGTTACTGAATGGTGATAAGTAATTTAGAGTTTTCAACCAATTGAGAACAGCTCACTTGAGTAAACGTTGCTATTTTAGGCGTAATCTTTTTGAATTTGTGTTTTCTGTCGCTAATACAAACCAGCATTTGATTTGAATTAGCTACTGAAAAGTGATTAACATTTCATTATAGCGTTACTTGCAATACGCATCCACATATTCAACGTCTTTGAGCAGCCATTTGGAACTTAACGATATATATGAGGAAACTTCAATCCTTATAGTAAAATATAGTGTAGGAATCCATTCCAATAAAACTTACTAGAAACGATGCTAGGCTTATCACATAATGATACAGTTGTTGTTTACATCCATACCCCGAGCACGCTTTTTAACATAAACTGAATGTAAAATTTGCTCAGCAAAGTTTTTTCCATTACATTTTTGGGAGGGGATCCCAACAGAATTGTGAATGCCTTCACAACAATATAAAACTGCTAAGCATATGGTATAATTGTTTACCTACATGGTGTCCTAATAGAACTGTTGATGCTTTTACAACGGTATAAATTTGCCAAAGATATTGTTTAGTTTTATAATTTAATGTTCATCTCCACCATTTTGTACAGGCTCGTCGTTTTTCTTTTATCAAAAACCCGAGTATCCAAGAGACTGCAGCGAAGTCCGGGATTCTTCCTCGTCGGCATTGAGTGGTGTCTATTGTATAAAACCAGATGGATATGAAGAACCCTTTGAGGCTTACTGCGACAATGAAATTGATTTAGGGGGCTGGACGGTATGCATAACAATATATTGTTCTACCTGAGAAGTGTTACTCTAGATTAAAAAAAAAACAAAAACAAAAACCCCAGCTGTAATACTTTCCTTCACAGCGAAAACATTAGTTACTCTTTCAGCAAATCGGGGACTGCAGGAGATAACTTTTGCAAGTAAAACATGCGAAATGAGAAATTTAGCAAAGTTAAATTCATATGTAAGTATTATGATTCTATACTGTGCATTATATTTCTTTGTCTCTCTTCGTGGATTGTGCTCTAGATTAGCCCACGAGACTTTTTCACAATTTCCAGCTGATAGAATGTAACATATGCGGTTTCCGAAAACAACATTTTCTTTACTTGGTGGCTGTTATGGAGTCGATCAAATGATACGAAACTAAAAACGGGAAGAAACTAACCATCAAATTGATGAGGTGCTTTCTGTTCATTTCCTATTAAAAGGTTATTCTTCGTCGGTTCGAAGGTTTCATTGACTATAGCAGACAATGGAGTGACTACAAAAAAGGTTTTGGATTTCTTTCTTCAGAATTTTGGCTTGGTAATGAAAAACTATCTTACCTAACAAATCAGGCACTGTATGAAATCCGTATTGATATAACGCTGGAGAATGGCACCCTATGTGAACTAAAGTACGATGCATTTAGAATCAGTGACGAGTGGAGTGGCTACACAATATCTTCCTTAGGAACCTACGAGAGTGATTCAGGTACGTTTCAGTAATAACTTGGTAGTGCTGGATACAGAGTCCTGCCTTTACTGCACCTAACATTATGTTAATATAGGCCTAGCCCATAATTTTTATTGTACGCTAAGTTGAAAAAGCCGAAATTGTTTGTTGAATGGATGTTTTAGCCTGCAGATGGAAAGAAGGAAGCGAATGTGATACTCCAGAGGAATGTGACCCAGACGTTGTTTCTACTAACTTCACCGATTGTAACGACGTGTATAATGCCGGTAAAACACAAGATGGCGTGTACTATATCCGCCCTGCAGAATGGACCAACACGCCTTTTAAAGTATTATGTAATATGTCTATAGATGGCGGCAGTTGGACTGTGAGTATGATAAAATTTTATATTATCTATTTTTTCCAAATTATATTTTGGGTTCCAAATATCATGGTGTCACCCTAGTTTTTTTGCAGGCGGCGGTGATGCCAGGTTTTGCCAAACCAAAAGCCATAGCTTCCTGTCGGTTTGGGCAGCAACCCGTAGCTTGAAAAGGGCGACACGTTTCTGGAACGATGGCAGATCAAAGTTTCTGGCCATTTTTGTGCCATAAGCTTTTGGTTTCATTCAACAAAATACACGAAATTTCCCCAAAACTATTAAAGAAATATTTAAACCTTACATTGTTGTTGGAGAACAAATTAAAGGCTTGCTTACTATAATATTGAAGATTATTTAAAACTCCTGCATTTTATTCCAAAAATTCAAAATATTTCAATTGAAGAAAATTGAAAAGTTCTGGTTTTTATCAAAAAATTGCTGTCCATCAATGCAGATCCAAGTAAATTCAAGGACAACCAGGTGCCGTTAGGGAGTGCATACCATAATGACTCATTGAGGCTGTCGGACGGAGTTGCAAACTTTCCCCTCCGGGCAAGCCTTCGTCGACGGAAACATGACCCTCTGCATCACTTAACACCACCCCTGGTTGAAGTGTAAAACAAACTGATGAAGAAAAAATTTACATTGTCGAACTCACTTTCTATTTGTCTTCTTTTCACGTTTCCTTTCCAGTAAGTTTGAGAGGAACTTTAAACTCCCCCACTGTGCTGTTCATTTCCTCCTAACACATTTTTGTATTTTCACATTATCCATAGGTCATTCAACGTCGTGTAAATGGTTCTACAAATTTCTACAGAAACTGGACCGAGTACAAAAATGGATTTGGTGATATACAACATGAATTCTGGTTTGGGAATGAAAAACTTCATTATTTAACAAAGCAAGCTACGTACGAATACCGGTGTGACTTTGTCGCAACATCATTAGCTTCTTATTACAACAAGTACACCAACTTTTACGTTGATAACTCTGATAACAAATACAGCTTGGCTGATGTAGGAACTCGGACAGGAACCAGAGGTATTTGTGATCTTTTTATTGTCTGAGGGCATCTGAAGTTTTGGTCTGCACATTATTTCACCTTATTTATATTCAAAGGAATTCTACACTTTGGCTGAGTAGCCCCTTGACCGAATTTCTGATTAGAACTTTAGGAGAAGTTAGCAAGTTACCACGTTAGTAATCATAAAAAGTGCCACCTCTTTTCTGACCCACTCATACGTCAAGTTAAAAGTGCCTTACAGTGTAAATTTATTCACGAATAACCCTAAAGTTGTAAATGCAATCGGTGACTGCACTCTGATTGACATAAAGTAACCAATAGGTACACTCGGGTTGGTCAGAGATGACTTGTTCAGTCACTTTTTCTGCAAATCAAGTTGTTTCTTTGGTACACTAAACAGGTATTCTGATTGAAATTGGAGGAGGGGCTAGAAGTAAAAGTACTTGGGAGGTGTTTTGTTGTTTGGGGGGAGATTTGTTGCCCTTTAAGTCACAATTTCATTTTCCTGCGATCAAATTTGCTTGTCAGCTCAAATGAAGATCATTTTTATTAGATATCCAACGGAATCAGAAATAAATATTCTTAGAAGTTTTAGTATGTTCGTAGCTAAATATAAGTAAACAAATCAATTTTCAGTTTCATACTCGTTAATAATAAATAATGGATTATTTTAAAGAAATATTATGACTGAGGTAAGTTTGGGAAACATTTACAAAATACTGTGTTAGTTTAGCAAGTTACACAAATTATAGGTTAATGATTATGTAAATCTTTGAAGACCGAATTAAATTCTTATGTTATTACGTAAAAGGGTCAAAAAAGTTTCCCTAATCGTTACGTCTGCCAGTGCTACAGATGCTTTTAAATTAAATTATGAGAGTCATTCCCTTGTAAATCCATGGTCGTTCTTAAGAAACTCTCTTAAAAGCATCGGCATGGGTAAACACGTGAGGTCACATAAGAAGAAAGGCAAAATAACTACAAGATGAAAAGCGTGTAAACATTTGGTTATCACATTCGACATAAAACGTACAACAAAAATGTTACTAGAGTTATCTTAAATAAATTAGTGAGCAGTACAAATGATCGTTGATAAAGTTCAATGAAATCATGCCTTCCCTTTTTGTATTTTCATGTACAGCGTTTCTCTGACATTCTATAAACTATAACAGTATCGTGACAATAATCCCAACGCTGTCCACCGCACATTCCATCTTATCAATATGATAATCGATATTTAAACATAACTACCCTCCATCCTTAACCGTAACAAAGCCTCGGGACTTAAGGACTGTAGCTTCATGACTCTAGTCACTGTTTTTTTTTAATTTCATCCTGAAAATGTGAGGAGGAAAGTTTCACTCACTATTAATTCACTGATTCAAGTCAGCATATCTGAAATGAATAGCTAAATAGGGTGTTAATTGCATGAAATCTTGTAATTATTAAAGCCTACCAAATGTGGAACAATTGTACTAAATAGAAAATCTGGAGTCATTACGACTTAAACGAATAATGGAACACTCTATGTGTGTTAAAAAATGTTCATTAGATTTTAACTATCGGGTTTAAAGCTAACGCAAGGAATTTAGAAACTCGATGAAAGTGGATAATTTGTGATATTTTCAACATCTTAGCTGGTCAATAGCTAGTTGAGATCCTAGTACTGGAGTGATTGAAGCAGATGACGATGTCATATTTTTTTTTTTTTTCATTTTGCACTTACGTTGCAGGTAGTAGCCTACGTAATATTCAAGACACGCCTTTCAGCACCTACGATCAAGACAACGACGGACACGATTACAACTGTGCGGAAGGACACCGAAGTGGCTGGTGGCATGGAGCTTGGTTTACAACTAGCACTTATGGCAGCTGTCTGTACTTTCGGAGTGAAGGCACTCAGGTGTATTGCTCTGGCGCCAATCCCAACGGCGACTACAACGGCGGTAATGGACAAAACATCATCGATTTTTACTGTTACAACAAATATACAGAAATGAAAGTACGCAGGGTATCTTAACATATATGCAATGTCGGCGAAATGAAAAAAAAAAAAAAGCAATTACACACGATTAAAAATGAATAGACTGAGTGAACAATTAATATGATGAGAAATTTCCTACATGATAATACAGTAGTTGTAGGGAAAGATTATTCAAATACGGTCATTTAAGCCTGGTGTTTAAGCTTAATATAACAATAACAAAATGTTTTGAATGCATTGTACAGAATACTGTTACAAGTTAACCAATATTAATAAGTAAACGAAAGAACGTGTAACCGATAGTTACTACATGGAAATCACTGAAGAGTGATAGGAGAAAGAGTGTACCATTAAGTGCGTTCAAGTATGTACATCCCTTGAATAGCTCTAAAGATTGTGCACGGGAAATATCACAAGACATTTTCATTTTGTCATAACTTATTTATTTCAAATATATGAGTGTATAGTATATTCTTTTGAATAGTGAAAAGGTATTAATTTATTTGTCTGAAGTGTCAATAATACATCTATAAAACTACCGAGGTGTCTTTCCGCTGTTACATTTTATGTGATGTCAACGGATGGCATCGATACAATTGACCACTCTTTGCTAATTTGTTTCCTCTTCCTTTTCCTTTCTTTGAACACAAAACTGGTACTTTCTACTCCTGTGGCAGTCTTACAAATTTATCACCATTTAGTTCAGTATCATAGAAATTTCACAGAAGCAAAATTGCCAGCTCAAGAATTTACATAATATAAAGAAGACTGGGAATTGGTTGGCAAAAAAGATCTTCTTTCAGAAAAGCAAAATAGAGATGTTGCAATATTTTTAATCGTGGTTCTTGATTTGCACATAATAAAGTACAGAGATGCCAAGAATACATCACACTGAGCTTTCAAAACGACAATAATAAAAGCTTTTAACCACATTTGGTTTAAAAATGCTTTTAATTACCTAGAGTTCAGAACATTTCCAAAGTAGCAGCCTATGGGATGCTTAATTTTGTAATATTACCTAAATATTTAGACATATTTTCTGCACTGAAAGTAGTGAATAGCGAATATAATTTTACACACGAAAGACGCAAAATTACTTCGTTTTTGTAAACCTTCCTAATTATTCATCGTTATGTCTATTGCAGTGTATAACTAATCATACTGCTGAAATCATTCTAAGGAGCTCGTTTTAAGCTCCACATGTTCCAAAAACAACTTTATGTTCTTCTCATACATGTCTGTGCTGGTATTTCTGGTTTTCAAGAGCCTTCATGAAATAGCAGCCACCCGCTTATCTGCATCTAATTCAGAGATGCTAGACGCCGTTTTTCTACACTTCTTGCAAATGGTTGTGTACTTCACATTCCCTTTCACAAGGGTTTTAAAAATCTTTGACAGATCCTCCGTTGTGTTTGTTATTGCTGGTCTAAATTGTAGAACAACCTGATTTGTGGAGTGCTGGTACTTTCGCAGTTCCAGGGAGTAAATAATTCACACAAATATCTCACTGAATAGTTTTTTATGTATTGGATGGAATATCCACCAGCTAAAGAGTGACAAATTTGTCCCTATTTTCTAGAAATTTCCGTTGTTTAGAAAGACTGAATGACAAATTGCTACGTAAGTTTCCTATCAAAAAAAAAAAAACAACATATACACACACACACATATATATATATATATATATATATATATATATATATATATATATATATATATATATATATATATATATATATATAGATAGATAGATATATATATTTAACAAATAATAAAACACATTCCAAAGATGACATTATAAGAGCACAGATACGATAAAAACAGCGTATATTTCGGACACTCCTGTGTTCTTCCTCAGCGCAAAATGGCAAGTGAAAAATTACAGCATTTTTCAAACTTAACGGTAAAACAAGTACAGACCAAAACAAATGATAGACAAGCAGGTTTAGTTGACCTTGGCAGCTTGGGAAGGGTTATTAATTACAAAGGGGAAGTCACTTAAGATGCCAAGGTCCTTGTTCAGGCCCCTAATATGAGTTGACAGTTTAACGACCCACTTGCTCTCAGATTTGAGGCGTTCGTTGACAGATTGGTAATTTGAACCGAGCAAAATACACTTTAGATTTGAAATGGAATGATTCGGTTCACCACAGAAATGTTTAGCAACGGAGAAACTAACAGATTTATCCTGAATAGTCTTCTTATGGTTATTGAATCTAAATCTGAATTTATTGCTTGTCTGCCCGACATAGTTGCCTTTGTCGCATATATTACAAAAGAGTAAGTAAACCACATTGGGTGTATCGCAGTCAAGGGGAGGAGGACGGACAATGCACTTTGTGCTGGGAGGGGTAACTTCTTTGTCTGTAATAATAAAATGACAGACCTGACACCTCGGTTTGCTACATTTTGCGTTGCCTATGTTACGGGCACCAAGCAGTCGGGAAGATGTGAGTAATGTTTTGAGACTGGGGGACTGACGTCTGGCAGTTAAAGGGGGGTCATTGAATAACTCAGATATAGAAGAATCAGACTTAAGAATACTGTAATCTGAACGTATGGTTTTATGTAGCCGTTCAGGTTTGGGAGAATAATCAAAGACAAGGGGGATTCGAGAATTTTCAACCTTTGGTTTATAAGTCAGAAGTTTGTCACGTGGGTGAACAGAGGCCTTACGTATTCCTTCCTTGATAATGAAAAGGGGATAATTGTTGTTAAGAAAATATCCAGCAAGATTGCATATGTGCTTGTCGTATTCAGACTGAGAGGAGCAGATACGTCTCATTCTTAGACTGGTGAAAAAACAATAGCGCGTTTAACGCTAATATGATGGGAGCTGAAAAAATTAAGGTAACCGTGAGTGTCGGTAGGTTTACAAAAAAGCGTGGTCGCTATGGAACTGTTGCCTAATTTGACCAGCACATCAAGAAAGGAGATTTCCGTCTCGGAGTAATCAAAAGTAAAAGTGAACTTAATGGAAGAGTGAAAGTTATTACAAAACGAAAAAAAGTCATTTAACGAAGGTAAGCCATGTGGCCATAAGAAGAAAATGTCGTCAATATATCTGAAATAATGTAACGGTTTTAAGGGGTAACCGGCTAGCATCCTTTGTTCGAGGTCAGCCATGAAAATAATTGCATAACTGGGAGCCATTCTACTACCCATGGCAGTCCCAGATGTTTGTAAAAAGTGTTGACAATTAAACTCAAAATTGTTGTGAGTTAAAATAAATTCAACGATAGAAGTAAAGTCGCTAATAAACGGTCGTGAGAAGTCGTTAGCAGCAAGAATTTTTTGCATGCTGCAATACCATCGTCATGCGGTATGTTGGTATACAGGGCGCTAACATCCATAGTAACCAGGAGCGAATTGGGTGGGGGAGACCTAATGTCATTGAGAATCCTTAGGAAATGAGTGGTATTTTGGATATAACTAGGAAGGGAAGGCAACAGAGGGTTAAGAATGCTGTCTACGAAGCCGCTTAAATGTTCAGTGAGTGTGCCTATACAAGATACAATAGGTCTACCGGGTGGGAGAATATCCAATGTTTTTGCCAAGTCAAAAATCTTACGAGGGCTAAGTTTGTCCGTATCTAGCGGATAGTTTCTACTAACGGAAGCTAATTTAGTTTTTACTAGTTTTGAAACCTTATGTAACTTAGGAATAGTGTAAAAGATACCAGGACTGGGTGAAGAAGGAATGTACATATTTACCTCGTCAGCTAATTCAGGAGAAAAGGTATTGATCATGGATTTAAGCTCTTTCTTGAACTGTGCACATGGATTATAAGTGAGCTTCTTATAAAAACTAGAATTGTTAAGTTGAGATTCTGCCTCCTTGATATATATATATATATATATATATATATATATATATATATATATATACTTAATATATATATATATATATATACATGTATATATATATATATATTATATATATATATATATCTATATATATATATATATATATAGTGAAATATGGTTTCCGCGTGTTGGTTGCATAACAAACTTAGTATAGATAATATAGTTGTGCTCAAAAACCAAGAAACAAGAACAAGAGTTTTGAACATATGAAGAATATTTCGGTCTGCCTTAGACCTTCTTCAGCTTCCGCTGATACAGTGTCGTTATAGTAAAATCACAAATTGTGCGAAGCTTTTAACAAGCTGTACATAGTTCCAAGAGCCGTAATGAATAGAAATGCAGTGAACCGCTACAGCTACACAAAGAAAAATGTATTTTAGCGAATGAATACCTGGTGGACAACAACGTTAAACCCTTGTTAAGTCTGACCTTAGTTTGTAAATAAATTTGAGTTCTCAGAGTTTCCTATCGTTTTCATCGAATAGGCCAGTCCTAGTAAAGATCCTTTTCAGGTGGGCTAATGTATGGTGGGGCTTATTACAATGGGTTGCAACGGGGTACCCAGGGGGTCTTGTCTGATGCTGGATTTATGATTGTTAAGCGTAAACGAAATCTTAGGGAGGTTTCACGCACATAGACAGCAGCGGGGCATATGTCGTAGAAAAGGATATAAACCACGTGCCCAGTGTAGCAGTTCCCGGCGGGGGGGGGGGCAGGAGGATATTGCCGAGCTTAACTGTTTGTAACTATATGGTTACACACGAAGAAACGAGGTTTGTTGCATCTTGTGTTAGCATTGGTGTTTGGGGGGGGGGGGCTGTTTCGAACCAGCATCGAACGAAGGTTCTGTGGTTGTTTCTAGCCACATTAGGGAGTATGGAGAATTTAGGAGGGAGAGCACCATCCTCTCTGAACGACTTTGGTTGCGGTGCCAGGTCTGAACACTTGCACCTCCTCTCCCAATACTCTCCATCAAACTCCCATCCTCGTTTGCAAGACGCAAGTTCTTTTTTTCATCCATTTCTTGCTGTGGGTGTTGAAGGTAAAATTAAAATGAAATAATTTTGCCTTTTACATTGCCTTTGTATTTCATACCACATAGCACTGTGTTTGGGACGTATAAAAGTTTTGGGATTTGTGAGCCCTTCAAACAAGTGTGAGCACAAGTATAGTATTTTTGAACAGTTAGTACCCGCAGAAAGAGCCTAATTGTTCTGGGTAGATACTGAACCCCCGAGTTCATTACGCATGTGCTGGTTTATAATTTTATATGGCATAACTAGCAAATTTGCACGTTATAGGTAGAAAAGAGGCATATTCCTTGTTAAAGCTAGTTATGCGATGGAGCTAAACCGAGTTCATTAACTTCTGTTCCATGTTTTGCACTAAGTTGGTGTACACCAGAACACTAGTGACGACTTACTTGCACTATCCAATTACATATTAGGCAGCAAAACCACCACTTCGAAAATGAGCTACCCTGTCTTCGATAAAATCCAGTGGTCCTGTCACGACTTGTCCGAATGTCTCTCTCCCCGTTGGACCCCGGATTTTTTTTTTCAGCCAGAGAAGGTGTGGCAAAAATTTTGAATGCAGATCAAAAAATCCTCCTGAGAGGGCCTCTACATTTTAAGCCATGATTATTGACCACTCTAGGTTCTCTTACAATTTAATGATGATCAATGGATTTCAATTTACACAACATAGAGTATTACCTTAAGTCCTACACGCCTAATAAACCAGTGAGTTAATTAACCCCTTTCATATTAATAGTGATGACGTATGCGACGCAAGGCCCCTTTTCGGCCTCTTTCTGTTGCTTGTCTCTCTTCCAATTATATGCCTGATATTTGACTCCTGGAGTTCGCCGGCCTACGCGATAGTCCAGTTGTAGTCACTTCAGCTTGCTCCGCCACCAGCAGAGTACGGTACTCGTGCCTTTGTCACCCACATGAAGTAGCAAACTGGTTCTCCTTTATCTTGAATTCGGTACCCGTGACCCCAGAGAAAAGTTGGAAGATTTCTGGAAGATTTTGGACGGCCTTTTTCGTCTTCCAATCTCGCCCTGCGCCTTCTTCAAGGTTAAGAAGAAAGGAATGTTTCATTGCTCAATTAACCGACTGTTTTACCTTGAAATGGGGATTTATAACAGGTCTCAATTATATGCTACCTACTGCTAAGGGAAGAATTTAGTTGCTTCTTTCATAGCACAACGAAACGTTGAAGGTTATCTTGGTTCCTGTCCTACAATGGAATAGTCCAGACAACCAGATTTGTGGAAGAGGTGATCCAAAAGCAGTAAGTTTTTGTCCCATATTTCAGGGAAACGTATCTTTGCCCGAAATTCTGATCATCCTTTTCACTATATTATTCAACCCCTCACCATTTTCTCCTCTTTCGGAATCAAAATTACATTATTAGTAGTTCCAATTGCCTTTCTTGATTGTCAAAGCAATCTCTCAAAGACTAAATTAATATTCTTCATGAGGTTATTCCAGTTCTACATGACTATTTTCTCTGCCACAATTTAGTTAACTGTCCAAAATCCCTTTCGGAGCAGTTTCGTTGCAGGCTGCAAGCTCTTGCCAATCACTTTGTTTTAAAATGTGAAGGCTTTACATACTCTGTCTCTGAGCCATCTATTTCAAAGCGGGGTTGAGGTGAGGTGCCGGAGACCGGAAAAGAAAGTATCAGAAACAGGAAATATCAGAAAACGGCAAAAAGCAGAAACATAATACAGGAGGGAGAAGTTATGTCACAAGCACATTATAAAACAGAGTCTAAAGGAGTTTCTCGAGCTTAGGGAACGGAAAAAAAACTGTAACATACAAGTCATATTAGAATGCAAAGAGGACAGTCTGGGCCACACCCACAGTAGAGTAGCATATCATTAAACAGTGAAATGCCAGTGGAATGAACATAAAACTAAAGAACACTTACAAGATGTACGAATTAAGCTGCCAATAAAACGCATAGAATAACATTCCCCCAGACATATAATCTTAATCCTACCATTCTCTTGTTCACAACACTGTAGACTTGCAGAAAAAGGCGTTGAATATTTTTCATCGTACTAACACGAGTGTTAAGGCCCTGTCACACTATAGCGTATGAGAGAAACGTATGAATTGCGTATGAAATTCTTCAAATACGCACAACTTTTGAGCGTATGAACGGAAGCTTTCGACAACTGTCGTTAAAGGACGTATGAATAGCGTGTGAATAGCGTATGTATACCGTATAATTGCCGTAGAGGTAGCGCATGCGTAGCGTGTGCGAGTGTATTTGAGCGTATGTCATCTTATGTCAGCGTCAGTGAAGCGTTCACAAACGTATGAGTAGCGTGTGCAAGAGTATGCGAAAAGTATGTCTAGCGTATGAGCAGCGTGCTCCGAACTTTCTCTTTATCCCTGCACTAGACATAGGTTACAATGACGTTGCTGATGCGCTTTCCATACGCTAGCTTTACTGACCACCTTCATGCTACCGTATGAGAAGCGTACTTGACCTATGAGTAACGTACCTTTAGCGTCACTCCAGCGTATTCAGCGTATGCTGAACGTCTGCGTAACGTATAATTCATACGCTCGCATACTCCGAAAAGTTTTGAACATGCTCAAAATTTTTTGGCGGCCTCGACGTATGCGAACGTGTACCGACGTATGCCAGCGTGCTTGAAACGTATACGACTTATGCCTAACCTACCCCCAGCGTATATCAGCGTATGACACCGTATGACCAATTTTTCTCATACGCACGCATACGCTACTAGGATACGCTATAGTGTGACAGGGCCTTTAAGAAAGCTCATAACAACGTCAAGGATTGCTATCCCTAAAATAAAGCACAAAATAAATACCACTCAGTAGCCGTGGAAATGACGCTGTGAGCATGAACAATACACACAAAATGTTGTTGTGGGTTTTATACTACGTCACAAAATAGCCCATGGGCCGCTATTTTCTCAAAGTCGATAATCAGTACTAAAAGCAACAATAGTTGCATAATATCAGTGGCGTACGCAGGGGACATTTGGCCATGTCCCTCACAGACGCCGATTTTTCTTTTTTTTTAGTTTCTAAAATATGAAATTATTTTAACACAAATTTTACTTTAAAAAGTAGCATATGTGGCACCAGATTGCATGTAAGGACACCTAATTTCTCTAAAATTTTCAAGGGGTAGAAGGGGACACCCCTTCCCTTATTCCCCTCCCCCAACCTCCCTCAGCCCAGCAATTCTTTTTTTAGTTCCTTAAAATACGTAAGAACTTGAACACAAATTTTACATCGAAAGGTAGCATATGTGGAACCAGATTGCTTGTAAGGGCATCTATTTTTCAAAAATTTTCAAAGAGGACCCGCCCCCGAACCGGCGATTCTTTTTTTTCTTCCTTAAAATATGTTATTATTTAAACAAACATTGTACTTCAAAAAATTAGCATATGTTGCACCAAATTGCATGTAAGGACATCTATTTTTTCCAAAATTTCCAAAGGGGAGGGGGACACCCTACCATTAGACCCTCCCCCAGGCCGGCGATCGAACAACATACTGCATCCCCCCCCGTATAATACTGTCTGCTTTGTTTGATAGTTCAAACAAATTTCTTCAACAGCCGATTCACCGTACCAGGCTAACACTTGTATTTAGTCAATCATCCCAAAATCAAAGAATAGCCGATTTTTTCCTTCCTTACACAAGTTTTCATTAATAAGGAATAGTGTTTTTTTCTAATTTTTCTGTAAAATGTAAAATTTGGTGTTTCGTTGCACAATCCACATTTTTTTAACAGAAATCATAATTAAATACTTGATTGAAGCAATTCATTCCTCAGAGTGGAAGATCAGATTTCCCGTAATCACCAAGACCTCATCAATTGAATTTTTTCTGTTAGTTTTCTTGTTCCTGTAAATGCAGTATAATAATGGGTCTGGTATGTGTTGTTAATAGGAACCTCCGTTTATCGATCTTTCACCTATAATCTCAAGTGCACCCAAGGCAGGTTTCTCTTTTATGCCAAGGCTAATATTTGTTAAAAATGTATTAATTGGTGCAAATGTAATTATCGTGTATAACGAATCAAGTAGGAAGAATAAATACTGATTCTATCTACCAATTGAAAGAACCTAAGGTAAGATCCTCCATTCTTGCAAAACGTAAAAAGCACTTACTTTTAAGGATTTTATCCTAACCTGCTTTTCACATGTATTTATTGTTTCTACCATAATTTTGACAAAGCTCCAACATGTTATAAATAAACACTTCTGAAATACTCTTGGCGAGAAGTGTTCTTACATCTTCTTCTTACAAAAACCAATTATGAACTTGCCAACACGTTCCAAATTTGCAATTCGAAACTAAACTAAATTTCCTGTTAGTCACATGGTACTTTTTGGAATTACATTTCCTCCAAAAAAAAGCTACAAGCAAATCCCCCTTTCGCCGTACTCTCTCATTCCTAGACATACCATGCATTTTTAATTCTGCTTTGTCGAAAACACTTAAGCTTTCTCAAATATCGCTCAGTTTTTGTAAACTCTTTATTTTAATTTTCGTATTATTTTTTTGACACATACTTTTCTCTTACAGTGGGTTCAAATAATATTTTTAATAGAGTACTGTATATTCTTATGTTGTTTTTATAGCAAACTCTTACTGGGTCAACCTCAGTTTTAAATAACCTATTGTTTTCCTTGTTTATGTCAAAACGACTGTAGAAAGTATCAAGGGGCGTCTGCCTTAAAGTTAGAGTGAGCTAAGGTGCATGCCATAGTCTCTGTGGTATAGCATTAGCAACTTTTATCGAAAGAGGAAAGTGAAGTCGGTAAAAGCCTAAGTTCAGTGTATATGGCAGGTCCTTCGGTCAAATTGACACATACCTTCACGAAAAGCAAAACGGCATTTTGCTTGAACTAATACGTTTGACAATTGCATTCTACTGAATGGAGATTACACGAAGAGATACATGGGATGTTCTGATTTGTATTATTCTACCAATAGATAACTTACCATCCTTAACAATTCGTTGTCTTTGAAGGTTATTTGACTCCACTTTGCTCTTTCATTATTCAAGGTAAGGTATTAGCATATTCTTCCTTCTTCTCCTCAATTGGTTGGAAACTGGGACGTTCAACCTTATCTAACTAACTAACTCCTTCTTCTCCTTTCCCCGTTACGTACCTTTTAAACCATTTGAATTAAGCCAATGTTTGCATCAGGGGCGAGGATCTGTTAAAATTGTTGGGGGACACCTACTTGAGTGAGCACTTTACGCCTCTCGCCAGGGACACAGGGGACCAGCTCCATAGGTCCCCTTTTGGACTCCAGGGACGAAACCCCTGGAAACCAAGCAATTTGGTGCATTCTAGAAAAAAAGATCACGTATATCTGATCTAAAATTTTCCCCAGCTGCCATTAATAGCCTAATATCACAATTATTCATATCGAAAATGTGTTTAACAGCATTTACTTTTCTGCATACTTTTCTTAATACTGGGGGCATTTGAAATTATGTCCTTATATTATGGCTACTAAAGATATTGAGGGGGACGTGTACCCCTGTCCCCCGTGATGATCACCATCCATGACATGCATGAACACAGGCAGTGTCGGGAAAGAGGGGCAATCCCTCATCCCCATTTTCAAACCAGAGTTAGTGATAATATCGATCTTTGTAAATTTCTCGCAGTTGAAAATAAAGATTGCTTAGGTCAGTGTTGTAAGGAAGTAGTTGTTATTCCAGGTGAAAAGGGACAGGCACGTGGCAGAAGGGTGGATTACAACTTCCACCTTCTTAGCATTATCTTCCTGTTTTGTGTTTCTCTTATTCCTATAAAGTCTAAAAAGATCATGTTTCGTAAGACGTCGAGCGCTTCCATTCTTAATAGTACTACTTTGTTCATTCCTTCTTCACGTGGGACAATTGGTATGAAGTCATTGTTACAAAGCTCCTAAAAATCCTCAATGCAATCCATATTCTCTTCTTTCTCCAGTCTTTTCCTCTTTATTTCCTACCAGTTGTTTGTAGCACGGAAAAAGGCGGTAACTGTGAAAAAGTCAAAGTGGGATTGTTGTGGTATTTAAAATGACCACCCGTGTTATTTGAAATAGATAAAGGATGCCCCAATTTTTTTTAATATCGCAGAGCTTCCAGGACGTTGTCCATTGACAGCCGGACCCACTAGGACCCGTATGGAGGCCACAAGAGAGTTATTTTAGCTAAATTCGGCTGACATTGCCCCTGTGAAAGGAGAAACTGTCCGGGTGACCCGCACCGTTTATCCTGAGGAGAATGCGTCCGGGACAGAAAATCTTGAGTTAAAACTATCTCGCTGGACACATTCTCCCCAGGAGAAAAAGTCCGGGGTTGGGAGAATGTGTCCCGGACAGACTTTCCAGGAGAAAGTATCCGGACAAAACGTGTCCCGTACCATTTCTCCCGGGAAATTTGAGTCTGTGTCTAACTGTACAGCAATAACGGGTGGCACACCACCATAGATAAGTATATTAATAGGCCTTTTTGTTCAGTATACCACAAATATCATCAAGAAGAGACAATAAGATTTTTAATAAAGTAGCAAATAGGATAGGGTGTTCTGTCAATATGATAAGAAAGCAAACCAAATTAAGTATCACTGATACAAAAGTAAGATCGCCTGAATCAACTTTTGGGAAATTATGTATATCAGGCTGTCAGTTAGTAAAAAGACTCGGGTAAAGAGCGGGTCACATTAGAGCGATAGAATTTACTGTCCGATTTTTGTAAGTTTTAGTTAAAATGTTCTCCATTCCTGGTCAGAAAGAGCCAAAATTTCTCAACCTGTGTAAATATATGATTTGTACCAGAGAACTACGGAAATAAAATGTAAACCAATTATTTTGTGACGTCACATCGGCAGACAGGGTTAACCGAACACGCGTGCAAAAATCGGATTGATTTTCGAACAAATATCGCTGTCTCGAGCAATATAACTTATTTAATGGTAGCAGAACAGTTTATTGTAAGACTGATTATGACCAGTTATCAATATAGTGTGACCATCCTTAAAACAAAGTCTGCATAAAAAACTTGGTCCGATTTCGAAAAATTTGGATAGGATTTCAGATAGAAAAACATGTGTCTGACCCGCCCTTTAATGTACGAAAACTTTCAGCTCGAGTCAAAAACCCTTTACGATTATGGTATGGTAAATTGAAATTGGCATGAATTGCCTATTTGTAAGCTTTATACTTTATACCTGGCGAAAACCTTTACAGGGTTTTAAAGGTCACTTTACATTTTCATATTAGTGTGTTAGTCAACCGAGGATTTACTCAGGCTGTACCTACGGGAGACATGTAACATAGCTTCCGGGGTGCCAAATTGGTCCGTGGCTGCTTTGACTCATACCTTATATTACGGAGTGATGGTGGGTAAGTATATATCATACCTGAACGTTCAAGTAGAGGATGGACAAAGGGTAAGAAAGTAGCGTAATGCAGGGCATGGCATGACAGGATCGACTGAACCAGCGATGTTTTTTCAGTCACACCTTAGTGGGTAGGAACGATTTTACATTCATGCAATCACTACTAGCCACGCACGGATCGTCGCAGAAGCCCTAGTAGATATTTAACGTTAGTGATATTACGTCATTTAAGCAATGTCATAGATTACAGTTTTTCGAGACTATGTGAGGCAAGAAAGATAAGTACCGAAAGTGGTGGCATGGATACATGACCCTTACTGCCCCACTGTCAGGCATTGAGATAACATTAGCTATGTGACTAACACTGGGATTTCCAATTCTGATGGATATGAGAAGGAAGAAAGTGAATGAAATATTAAGTTGAATGAAATATGCTGTGTTGCTTACTTATGTGGATCACGGGGTATTTTGTGAAATGTGCGTTATACGTTTGAAAATGTAACAAGAAACACAATTTACTATCTAGAGGGAAGGAGTTGGTGTCGAAGGTGCATTTAGTGCAGCCACTCCTTGGAAAGATAACAGCCACTCCGAGCAAAGTTTTATCAAATTTGCATTTGAGGAGTAGCCAAAGTAAAATTATGTGCTCTTAGTCATTTAAAACCTCTAACAATCCATACCCATGTGTACTTTAAAGGGAGTTTATTTGAAACCACATGTATGAACGTCGACTTGATGTATTTGTCAATCGACGTTTGACTGTAGAATTGTTTTCCAATTAAGGAAGCATGTTCTGGAGCAGTGTAAGTTAATGAAATGATACACGGTCCAGAAACTGAAACGAGTAGTGTCTCCTGTCAACGTGCGATAAAAGAGTATTTACCTGACCAGAACATAGCCATAGGAAGGTGTTTTGAGCTGGGGCTGAACTTTGTTCCGAGCCACTGTCGAGAGCAGGTGTTTAGTTAGAGAGGGTGTCCCCTCGGTCTTGGGAAATTTTCAATCATGAAGTTCTTTAGGTGCGATTTGGTGGGACTTTGTGCAAATTTTAAGGGAAATTACTGAAATATTCTGTAATTTTTTTTCACAGAGGAAACAAATAAGGGTGTTTCTTCCTGAATTGTGGGGGGGGGGGGTGATACTTTCCACCACATATTTCATTTAGGAACGTTGACTCTTCACCCTCGCTCCATACGCATATGAGAACCATAAATGGCCAGTGTTGAGCCGAAGGGCAACACAAACGTCTATTTTTATATCCCAAGTTATACAACAGCCCATTTTTGGTGGCTCTGATGGAAGGAAATGTCATAAATTACATTCAAAAGCATATATTTATGTCCTAACAATAAGACACTTGTCCCATACTATCAAAATACGTAAAAAACAGTCATCGGGAGCTTCAAATGGAAAAGTGAAGAATGGGAAAAATAACTGAAAGCTGTAACAAAGTCGGGATCGGGGAAACTAAATAACAAACTTGTATTCAAGTAGCGACTCGAGTCACATCCCGCCAACACTACCTGACTTTAAGAATTTTGGGCAATTTTCCCATATTGAAATACAGAGACTCGAGTCAATGACTTGACTTGAGTCCCTAAAATACCTTCAGTTGACTTGCTGAGAAAAGAATGACTTGGATACATCTCTGCTAAATAGACTTCAAGTTACAATGTGATAATCTGTTCACAGAAGTCGGACTAACAGCGGGTAGATCCGATAATGTAAAACTTGCTACCTTCTGATAAGGCCAAGGATTTGTAAGGAAGGGGAGGTGCATCACAGAAAGTTCTATCGTAAACCACCCAGATAGTACCGATGAATCCATCTAAAGCGTGCGTATCAGCGGTAAGTTTAAATATTTGTCTTCTTCCTACTGCGTGGTATTTCTTCTCTGAAATACAGAGTAGAAAGTTAAAATCAAAGAAGATATGAGCAGACTTCGAAAGGGAAAAGAGAGCTCGCTGCAGGGGAAATGATATATATATATATATATATATATATATAATATATATATATAAATATATATATATATATATATATATATATATATATTTATATATATATATTTATATATATATGTATATATATACATATACATACATATATATATACATACATATATATACATACATATATATATATATATATATATATATATACATATGTATTCATGGCCCTGCACAGGAGATTTTAATAGTCTTTAAAGGGAATACATATATATATATATATATATATATATATATATATATATTTATATGCTACCCTCGCTATTGCTGTACAGTGTCAGTTGCGGACTGAAAGTTCCCAGGAGAAATGGTCCGGGACACTTTCTCCGAGCAAAAGCTGTCCGGGACAGAATATCCCAACCCCGGACTTCTTCTCCTAGGTAGAATGTGTCCGGTTAGGCAGTTTTAACCCAGGATATTCCGTCCTGTACAGTTTCGCCTCAGGATATGGTGTCCCGGACACCCGAACACTTTCTCGTTTTACACCCCCACTGAAAATCTCCCGTTTTTAAGAATTAGGTATTTTCACCTCTAATAACCTCAGAAAAGTTTTGACTTTTAACAAAATCAACAGGGTTTATCTTTTGACTACAATGCATCCCCATGTCAAGTATGACAAAACTCATACTTCTTCATACCAAGATATTTTGTGTTTACAAGACATTACATGATATTTGACCCCCACCAAAAACAATAGAGTTCTTTCCCTTAAAATGATAATTCTTATTACCAAATATGAAAGTTACCCGTCATTGCTATCTTGAGATATCATGTTTAAAAATCACGAACCTTTCTTCTAACCCTAACCCTGTCACTAAAAATAACCTTCAAAAAACAAGAATGGTCTGTAAGGGGAATCGAACCAAGGACCCCGGGAAAAGGTACTTAGAGTCTATATTCTTTATTACTGTACCATGCAGAGTACTTTAAACCTCCTGTCTAAAATTAATTATTTACCTGTAAAACACTCAACCGTTTCTTACCAGTAACAGTATCTGTAGCACATGCTAAGGAATTACAGCACAGATCATTAATTACTGTAAAAGCTATGAGGATCAGGTGAATGAGCTTAGTATAGGTGTAAAATGTATTTAAACCCGTTAAAGAAAAAAAAACTAGCAAATGAAGAAAATCAGATTCAAATCAACAAACGGAACATCTCTGATCGTTAATCAGCAAAGTTAAATGACGCGAACTAGCTTTTGCTATTTATACACTTTATCCTCATCTACTTTTCGTTCTATCTGTTCTTAATGTCATCATACATACACAACTCTTGTGTAATTAAACATAATAAATAAATTTTACAAGAAACTAAAATTATGCAAAAGAAACCTAAAGCCTCTACTTGAGATGTAGGAAACCCAAGATATCTGTAAATGATAATGACAGTACGTTTTCTGTTTTCCTTTATTTTTTAAGGGGAGGAAAGAGCCACCCTTCCTTCCATATCGCCGCACTGTTTATCTGTATATTTAAGACATAGATACTTTTATTTCTGCATGTACGAAAACGGGTAAGTGTTCCCAACTTTACATCAGTAGCACCGGACTTTTTTTTTCTTTCAATTAGTTAAACATTGATTTGCCAGCAACTTTATTCCGCTGGGTACAGAGTCATTTAATTTTAAATTTTATTATTGTTAGGTGGTATTGTCCATTTTTTAACTATTTAAAGTCAGCAAATCTTGGATTTACTTTTGTTTTTAATGGCCTATTATATTTGTGTTCATTTCAATAAAGCCCCATTCAAAAGTATCAAAAGGCGTCTTCCTGAAAGTTAGAGAAAGCTTAGGTGCAGGTCTTTTTCTCCTTATAGTAGAATGTTATATCACAGCAATTAATTCAAACTGGCAACAGTCTAAGTTCAGTGAATGTGACCACCTTCTTTCAGTGACTGAAAATTCAATCATTTCCTGACATATCTAGAATTTTTGTTAGGACTAATAAGGTTCATCTGATTGCATTTTCAAAATTAACGTGTCCATTTCAATTGTTTGCTTCTGAGAAAAGAGATCGAATGAAAAGATAAAATAGTAATGGTGATAGAATGCCCTGTTTTCTGGTTTACTCTTGTAATAGAATGTTAACAATTTTTTTGTCATCATTTTCAAAGTAGCTTATTTGTAAATTCGTTCATTTTGGCACTGTATGATGATATGTTCGTCTTTATCTTTCTTTCTGCCAAAAAGCAGGTTAAGTAAAGGTAGTGCAGGACAAGACATGGCACTTTCAATTACTTTTGCACTTAGCGGTGGTGCACATTTTTGGATCTCTGAATACCAAATTCTAAATGCAGTCGTCAAACAGTTACCATTTCGTTAGAACCTGGTGGACTTGCAACAGAAATTCTATGTTGTTAGGGCTGATTGAAAATCATCAACTCTTACATACTTTAGATTTATTTCATTGTTTGCCAAAACATTTCAAAGTGTAAATATATTTTCCTGTTTTGGATACAATGTGAGTCGGAACGTTTGCTGAGCAGGCCACTCTATGACTAATCGCCAATTACAAGGCAAAACACACGATCTCCTTATCAGTCAGATGACAATACTGTAGTAACTTTAACCACTGAACTAGAATTGCTAGGAAGGATCATTCCTCAATTATGGTTTGAAAACTTTATCGAGGGTCACGTGATGTAGATTAGCTTTCTCAAGTCAGTTCACTAACAAACGTATAGTAAAGAAACTTTATAAGGCCACTTTTTAATTTTGTAAGTGTGGTGGTACATATAGTGTACTACCTGTCTTTAACAGGCTGGAGATATGACCGCAGACAGCAACAGTTGTTTATGGGCAGGTTCCATGCGGGTGCGATACAAGCACAAAAGGCCATATGCTTATGCGTAAGTGGCCTTATTACGTTTCTTGCTCAAAGTAATCTTAGGCCAAAATTTATAAGAAGTATCCCAATATCTTGAGTAGAACGTAGACTTATTTAGAGCTCTTACTCTTAGAGTAGCCTCGTTAGATGCCACTTTCATATTGTGTGACAACAATACACTTGGTACAGTACCTTCGTCAAGATTTCACGATGCAGCGTTATAGGCCTAAGTTAACGTTATAGCCAGTCAATTGCAGAACGCACTCAAATTACTAAAAGAAACGACTCTGGCAGAAAAAACAGTTATGAATAATCATGCCAATAGATATTGTTGCAGGCTAGACACGCTTGGTATACATACACAGGCATTGCTAACTTTATTACGTTACGTAACTTAGAATTGCTTGAGTTGTATACATATAATGTACGGTGGAGCAGGCAACTACTGCATGTTATGTAATGCCCACAGTACGTATGTATGCACTGTAAAGGGCAAGGCAATGCAGCTAACAGACAACAATGCAAGTTGAGTGCAGCTTAATCGACTTGAGAAAGCAAACCTACATCACTTGAACTCAAAATACGGCTTCAGTTCCGAGATATACTCCACGTTGACATGCGTCCTCCAGATAAATAGCTCAGGGACGTCGCACCCTCGAATGCGTTTTTAATCTGTATATTAGGATCTGGTAATGAAATAAGTCAACTGATTCGGGTAAAATTTTTTGTGGAAACGTTGTTGAAGATTCTATGATAAGGAATGATTACCTGAACCATGTTAGAAAAAAAGAGAAATCCCCTTATACACCTCAAAGACATTCGTCAGTACAGTAAGAAACAGTTCAACAACAATGACTCTGTTGGTTCTGTTGTAGGCACTTGAAAAAGAAGTATCATATTAGTTAAGCTTTTGTTCCTCTCTGGGTCTTCTTGTACCACACTGGTGAGAGAAGTGAACACGAAATGGAAAATATCGTGTAATTGTAATTCCTTACAACTTACTGTATTTTTATTTGTTCATATGTAACATCAAGAAGTTGGTAAGCTTTTTATACAGAGTCCTTATTACAAAAGATTTAGGATATTTATAACATTTCGTGGATCTGGTTTGTAAGGATACGTCCTCTCCCCTAATTTTGAAGACACATATACGCACGCTTTAACACAAAAAAATGACTTTAATGCTGTTTCGTCTCTGTTACTCACTTGTGTAATGAACATTATAATATTAATTAAATACAATATTTGTATATCATTTGTATCTGCAGACTCAACTTTGCTCTGAATTCTTTCAGTACCATTTTATTGTTATGGGGCACGGAGCCAAACACTGCATGAAAATGCTATGACGCGGAAGTATCAGCAATGACTACACACAGAATCTAATATAAATGTTGTAGCTATCAAATACACAAGAAGAACATATGTTTTACACGAAGGCATCTTGTACCCAATCTTATTGTGTAGGAAAGACTTCGAACTAGCAAATTGATATTTCCAAAGAACACTATCTCTATTTGGATGCCTCCTTCTGTTTAAGTGGGTGCCCTCCACTAACAGTGAGGATCTGCTCAGCTTGAACGAAAAGAAAAGGCATGGAATGAAATAGTTTGTTAGTCTTCAGGCACTTCTGAAACGTCTGCTGTTAAGCCAAACAATGTTTAGGTAATCTGTATTTTAAAATAGTGATTTGAATCAAATAAATGGTGCAGACTTGTAAATGGCTAGGTGTCAGGTTGACTTCAACTTCGTCTCCTATATCTTCGGGATCTAGTATCTTTTGCAATGTCGCTGACTTATAGATGAGGTTATTATAATTTATGCTATAGCACACAGAGCTGTTATACAGCTAAAGGGGTAAATTAAGTGTACCACAACATTTCAATCAATGATTTACTACTTACTTTTAAAACTCGATGTGCATAAATGTCCTTTGACGAGTGCCTTGGAAAAACTGTCGCATGAACTTTTGTGGTGTAACGACACTATACTACGGTCTACAAGTTAATTGAAAGTGGCAACAACAGCTATGGTCTATAAAGTATACTGTACATTCTTCCAAAGTTTCAGCAGATTTCCGTTATCTAGTATGTGTTTGTCAGCTCTCTCTGCCCTTCATTCTACGAAAAGTCACTATGGCCTTATCAACTCAACACTACATATATTTGTTTGTAATTGGTGTGTGTTCTTTTTCCCTGGATAGTCTGTCTGCCCAAGGGGTAAGTTAAAAACGATTATTTTGTAGCATCCGTTTAAAAAGTTTGAGATGTACTGATCTTACAATTTGAAAGTAGTGTAAAACCAAATGATGTCTTCAATACTATGGTAAAGTTTTTAATTTTTTGTGTGTGCTAGCTGATTAGCGCAATATTTAAGTTGTACGTTTATTCCCATTGCACTTAGTTAAAATCAATTTACTTAGCTTTACCAACCATTCAAACATATAAAAGAGAAATCTACCACTATGACAGAACACAATTTTGTTTTCAAAAAAGTAATCTCACTTATTTACCAGGGGAAACATCAAAGGAAACAACATCTCAATATGTAAAACGAAACATTCATCTCCCACACACACCTTAGATCTTTTTGTGAAACTGAAGATTGGGTAAAAGTATATTTTCCAACGAAAAAATGACTTAAAACCAAACTTCACTGGATTTTTAAAATGTACTTCCTTCATCAACTGATGGATGCTTCCGCAGAAGCCAAAACCAGCGTTTTTCGTACAGACTTTTCCTTGGTCGTTCTGTTTTTCCTTAACGTTCAAAAGGAAATTACCTTCTTGTAATTGTGTGGAATATTTAATTATAAAATTACACAACAAATTACTAGCACTGTCAGTCAATCTAAGGTCATATCAGTAGATTGACATTTCTTTGAACGTCCTGATTAAGGCTTAAGTGACATAAATACTCTTATAATCCCTACTTTTCATTTCATTTGTCAGAGAGTTGAGTAAAATTAAGCAACCGATAATATAATAATCAAACCTTACTATATGGGTTCGGAACAGATTTGCTCAATCTGAACAGCTAATGATAGAACAAATCAATAATAACATTTAAGTATAACCATAATTATCGTAAACTTTTAAGCTAAAATAACAAAAAGAAATGCATATTCAAATCGTCAGGACATTCATTATTCCAATATTACCTCTAAGAATAATAATTTCCTAAAGTAGACGACCTCAAAGGTATTATTTCTGAGAGACATAATAGGTGATTTTTTCAATTGTTTGAGTTGACATGTTTTAGTATTCTTGTATTGATTAATAATACCCATTGCTTGATTACTCAACTACTGCTTGCTTCACAAGTGAGATATCTTTAAGGTTATTAGTCTAAAGATATAGCTGATGAAACACATGTATATGAAAGTATACTGTAGTTCCTCATAAAACTATTTAATAAAATTCACCTCTGTTCCAGAAACTTGTCAATTTTCAAGTTGGAATTTACAAGACTGGGTCCAAATGTCTTGTTGAAAGCCATCTGAGTTGCAATTTATCTATCTTGAAAGCTACAAATAAATTAAGGGCATTCCTAAATTGAACAAAGGCATTTTTTAAATAAGTACTTTAAAAAAGGGGATGTTTGGTTAGACGGTCATTTACAACTATCCCTAGCCAGCTTTTATTACCTAGATTTTTAAGTTTTATGGATTTTGCCAAAAAAATAAAATCAGACAACCCATTTAGGCAATAGGGATTGCGGAGTTTCGGGTCAACATCTCCACTCCCAACTTTAAGTTAAACGTTTTGCATCAAAATATTATCATGCTGTGTCTTAAAGCTGCAAAAAACTCATAGAAACACTAACATTTAGAAGTTAAATCAAGCGATCTTTAAAATCCTTCAAAAACCTTTTGTGCCTATTCTCTATAAATTAATTCGATGTTAGAAATTAGGGTATAACAAGGACAATTGGAGGAAGACTTTAAGCAAAAATTTACTTTTCATATGTAAAAGGGAAACTAAATCTATGAATTTTGGTGAAGTTTTCATTCAAATCGGACTTTTATTATTCCAGATATCAGCAAAGAAAGTTTCAACATTTGTAACCCAAAGTGAGCTTTAGGCAAGTGAAAGTAATATCTGTAGGCAGCTTCCTGATGTCCCTTTCTCACATTGATGAGGGATGCTTTGTTTCTTTTGTCTTTTAACATCTGTTTTGTTGACCTTGAAATTAATAGGGATAGGACCTCCCCAGGGGAATGTGAAGTTTGTAATTTTCCTATGACTCTCATGCAATCACATTGAGATAACGTTCGGTTATCGAGGAGAAAATTGGTGACAAAGTTTAAAGAAAAACAAACTACTGCTCATTAATGTGAGGGTATGGCATCACATATGCTTGATTCAAGTTCACTTTGTGTTGAAAATGTGTCAACTTTATCTGCTGATATCTTGAGAACCACACATCGGATTTCAATGAAAAATCCACCCGATTGCTTAGAATAAGTAGCCTTCTAATATATCAAAGCTTGATCTGAGCTTAGACCCTTTTTAAGTTAAATACTTTCGACATCAGACTAACGGCAATGACACTCTACTTTAGTTATCGTTGCTTTGTTGCTTTTGTGATTGTAACTATACAGAACATAAAACACTGAAAGTTGCATTTGTACTCTTATTCAAAAGTTAAAAATAATCCCGAGTGACAGCTTGACCATTCTGCTCCTTCTGGTCGCTTACGCATAAAGTCGTTTTCAAGTTTTTTAGTGTCCAGACTTCTCTCAATTATAACATCGTAATGAACAAAGTGAACCGATCTTAATTATACAAAATGAATGTCTTAGTCGCGGTCGCACAGTTCATGTCTCCAAAAATAGCTACAGTAAGATATAGCTTCAGGTTTTAAAATTGTTTGATATTAAAATAAATGATTGATGAATAGTATGTTATAACCCTTCTGTGACAGGTCTTCAATTAACTTTTGCTAGCGTTAAGACCATAAGTGTTTTCTGTGTACTATTAAACGTCCTTGGTATGATTCCCGGATGTTCAGAAGCATCACACTACCTTTAAAAATAAAGTAGCCTTTGTTCGATGGTAAATGAAAAATACAGCATGTGTCTTGATCG
>JAIZAY010000440.1:0-47423 GCA_029531755.1 Holothuria leucospilota | reverse complement strand
TGCCAAATTTTTTTGGTCCCCAAAATTTATTTTTCGTGCAAAATGGGTTTTCTGTTCAAAAAATTGGAAACAGGGGTTTTATCTTAAAAAGGAAAAGTAAAGGGAAAATTTGGGAAAAAGGAATAAAAACACTGGTCTAAAAAAAATAAATTTGGTAAAATAATTGGAACCTTTGTTTAAAATTATAAGGGCCCCTTTTTTTTATGTTTAAATGTTAGTACAAGCAAAAGCTTTTATGTCTATCCTTTTTTTTTATAGAAGGTTCTGTTCTTTTTTTTATGGGATTTCATGGTTCATTCTCAAAAAATTGGGAAAGATTATTTGTGTAAATTTGGCAATGGTTAGGACCCAAAAGCTTTAAATTATAAAAGAATTTATTTATGAACACAAATTTCCAAAAGTTTTTGGACTTTTTCCGATTCTTTTACATTAAAAGGGGTTTTTCTCCTTTTTTGGCAGTTCCCTTTTAGCTGTTCCTTTGGATTAAAGGTTTTGGGGGATTAGGGTGATTTGGTTTATTTAAAAATTTTTTTAAGGGCCTTGTACCAATTTGCTTAAATTAAAATAGCCATGAATGTTTAATATAATTTTGACCTTCTAATGTGGCCCCTTATCTCTTAATTAGGCCCTTTTTTCCTTTTTTTGGCCCTTTTCTCAACCCATTAATTGAGGGTGCAGCCTAATATTTACCCTTCCATTGGTATTTGATCCTAAAATTATAACCCGGGCCAAAACTTTTTGAAGGCCCTTTAAAAATTTTAAAAATTTTTTGACCCCTGTAATATTAACAATTAAGGCAGCCCATCATATGGGATGAAGCTTCCTTTACTCAAGATGAAGCCCAAATACTTTACCTTTTTGGCCCCCTTAATTTTTGACAAACAAAATAGGAACCCATTTATCTCAAATTTTTAGAGCTAATTTTCCAATTATATTATTAAAAGGATATCAGCCTTTTTTATATAAAAAGTACGGACTCATTCAATTTGGTCTTACTATTTACCAATAAGGCAGCCATATTTTTTTATTTAAGCTTTAATTTTTTCCTTTAAAAAAATTTTTTTTAGAAAAGGATTTAAAAAAGGGGAAAAGGGGTTCAATTTAAAAAATTTTAAAAAATTCGGGGGACTTCATGCCCCTAGGGAAAAATTTTTTTTAAACCAAAGGGGAAACCCCAAAAATTTAAGTTTTATTTGGTTTTTTTTAAAGATTCGGGAAAGATCCTAAAATTTAAAAAAAATTTTTTTAAAACTTGACTTCACCCTTTCCCCTAAATTTCAAAAGGGGGAACCCACTTTAAAAACAACCCCCCGAAGGGGGAAAGCCTATAGGGTTTTTTCCGGGCTTTAAAGCCATGAAAAAAAAGGGGGGTGGGAAAAAAAAAATTTAAGGGCCCGTATTAATTGGTAATTGGCCTTTTATATCCATTATTTTTTGCCTTGTAATTCTTTAATATTAGGGAAATTGATCTCTTATTTAGTCGTACCAAAATTTAAGGGTTTAAAAAATTACCTATTAAAGTCAATTTATATTATAGGGGGCAACTATTTTTATTATTATAGAGGCTGAGTTTACAAATACCCTATTTAAAAGGGAATGGGAACCATTTGAATATTTAAGGCAAATTCCTTTTATTTTGGCCTTTAATTAAATTGTATCTTATTAAGAAAATCTTTATCCATCAAAACCCTTTAAATTGCAATTTTAAAAATAGGGAGCCCTTAAACAAAGGAGGAGTTATCAAAAAGGGAACAACCTTATTTAAAAAAAGTCGGGGGGCCCTTTGGACATAAAAGGGACCAAAATTTGTTTAATTGACAGGAATTTTTCCAAATGAGTTTCTTTTTTTTCTAAAAGGGTGGAACCAGATTCAAGGTGAAAAAGAGATTTTTAAAGGGGTTAAAATAAAGGGAAATCCAAAAAGAGGGGAGAGATTTAAATACACCCCCAAAAAAAATAACTGAATTTCTTTTGGGGGTTAACAGCCATGTACAAAAATTCAAAAACCTTTCCCCAAACTTTATAGAACTGGAGTAAGAACAGAACCCAACTCATTCTTAAAAAGAAGTTTCATTTTTAACCCAAAAATTTTTTGAAAAAAAGGGCATAACTTAAGAACGATCATTTTTGGATTTTAATTAATTTTGCAACTTGTTAATTTATTTTACAAATATTTTCTTTTTAATTTTAATCCTCTTGACTTTAAAGATAATCCCAAAACCGTTTTTTTGGGGGTAGGTATTTCCCAAAGGGAATTTTTTCCAAAATAAAATTTTTCTTAAAAATTTTTTGGGAAGGATACTTTTGTCATTACTATAATAAAAACTTGAGAATTTTAAACTTTTTCCCAAAATCCACAAAGGGGGGTATTAGAACACTCGTCCCCCCAAAAATTTTTTAATTGCTTTTCTTGCCCTTTTTTGAAGTAAGTTTTTTTAAAATAATTTCTTTAAAGAACACAATGGAATAACCCTAATTTATTATGAACTCCTTTCCAAAATTAAAAACATTTACAAAAAAAACCGGAAAAACATAAATTGTTTTCAAATAATAAAATTTTAATAACAATAATCTTTGTTTTTTAAAACCATTTAAAAATTAGGAAATGGGGGCGGGCCAAAAAAATTTTGGTTTTAAAAACTTAAAGGGAAAATTCCCCCAAATAAGTAAAAATGAAATTATCTCTTGAAAAATTAAAAACCCAAAACAATTTTAAATTTTTAAGTGAAAAATTTAAAATTTTGGAAAGAAACTGGTGGTTGATTTAAAAAATTTAAAAATTTGGTGCCCTCGGGCGGGAAAAACAGGCTTCACCAAAAGTGAAAAGGATTAGGGAGACGGGAAAGGTTTTTTAAGGGAAAAATCCCCGACAAAAAAAAGCCATTTTTAAAAAAATTAAAACGGGAATTTTCCCTTTTTTTAAGAAGTGTAAAATAGCTTAAAAAAAGCGCTCGTGGGTTATACACCTCAACAGGGATGGGGGGAATTTGGTGAAAAGGATTCTTTTAAGGGAAAAAGTTAATCAAATTTGGGAAGGGACAGTTTGCTCGCTAATTGAGGAAAAAATTTTTACACGGAATATTTTTTTGATGCATTCACCATAAATCTTTTCTAAAAATTTAAACGGTTTAAAATTCCCCGGCCCAAAAATGGCAATTTAAATTTCCTGCTTTTTGGGGGTTAAAAGGAAAAAATAGATTTAAAGTGACAGTATTCATAAAAAATAACATAACATTCTTTTAACAGGCATTAAGGGGGAAAAAATGAATTTTCCCCATGAAGAGAAAAACATTTTTTGGGAAAATGTGAACTGAGGTTTTTAAAACCGGGGCTTTTGATTTAAAAAAAGATTTTTAAAAAGGGGATTTTTAAAAAGGGGATTTAAAAAACTCATCTCATGGGGGAACAAGCTTCTGTTTTTCATTTCCCCCCTTTTTTTTTTCCCTTATTCCCTTGTCATTGTTTTCTTGGCCCCTTTCCCGGGGGTGGATATATGTCTTTAAAATTTTTTTGGTTTTTTTTCTGTCCCCCGTAATTTTTGAGGGCCTAGGGTTTAATATATGTGGGGTTTGATACCTCCCCTGGTGGTCCCCCAAAATTAACACACTTTTTGGTCCCAAAAAAACCAGGAAACAAGTTTGCTTTTAAAAACTGTAAAAAGGGATTAGTCAATTTTTTTCCAAAGCAACAGGTAATCCATTTTTTTGTAATGGTTTTTTTAAAAAAGGCCATTTTCCCCAGATAAAAAGGATTTTTTTGAAAGCGGGGGTTGGTTCGGGGTTGGAGGGAAAAAACCCCACATTTCCCTTTAAATGGGGGGACAAATGTAATTTAAGGGGGTAAAGGGGCAATTTGTTTTTAAAAAGGGTTGTACAAATATACGAAAAGTACTAAATTTATTATTTTAAACTGTGAATGAAATTTTAATTTTAAAAAAGGGTTCTGGTAACAAGCAAATACAGGGTTTGGATTTTCGATGTAAAAAAAGAAATTTAAAAATCCGGGAAAATAGTTTGAAAATTTTCCCTTTAAAAAATCCATCAAACGGGACCTTTTTTCCCGACAAAATTTCTATTTCACGTTGGAACCATGAAAAAAAAAAACAAAAACAGGGCCAAAATTTTGGGGGTGGTGAAAGGGGAATCCCAAACTAGGAAAAAATGTTAGCCTTTGTTTTTGCAACCTTCTTTTAAAGGGGGAAAACCTGTGCATTGGACCCCTGAGGATTTAGCATAATTTAAAAAAATTTTTTCCCTTGAAAAATATGTATCACTCCCCAAACTTTTTAAAATATCTGTTTCATTTAATTAAAAAAAATAAATTATGGGGGTGAGAAACAGAAATCCTTACATGGCAATTTTTTCCAACATAATTTTTTGCAAAAAAGGCAATGGGGTATTCGGGAAAACCATCAAAATTTTTAGGGGGGTTATCGGTAAAAGATATTGAAAAAAAATTCCCAGGAAAAATTTTTTCTTTGGGGGGATTTTTTTCTTTAGTTGCTGAGGGGGAAAGCACCCTTTTTTTTGGGGGGGAAATTTCCCAAAAACTTAAAGTTCAATGTATTTACACGGGGGCCCCAAAAAAAAAAAAAAGATTTTGGACCAGGGGCCCAAAAAAGTTTGTTTTATCCGGGGTTAAAAAAAACTATTTTAAAAAGGGGGGACAAGGTATGACCCATTTAACCCGGGTTTACTTAAAATGGGTGCAAAAAATTCTCTCATAATTTTTGTGAGGTTTTAACCAGGTGGAAGGGAAAAGGGAGTTTAAGGTTTTGCTTGTAAAAAGGGTTAAAAACCAAAAAACTGAATTTATAAAATTTTTTTTTCCTTTCCTTTTGGCTAATTTTCATTCGGGGGTTTTTTTCCATGAATTAAAAGAACAACATGAAAATTTGGGTTTTGAAAAAGAGGGACACAATTTTATGGAAGAAGTTTGGGTTTTTGGGTTCTTTCGGCCCGGTTTTTTGGGGATTAAAAAGAAAAATTGTTTTTGGGGAAAAAATTGGGTATTTTTTAAAAAATTTATTATCAAAACTGTAAACTTTTTTGTAGAAAAAAAAATTTTTTTAATTTTTAATAGGGGGGGGGGAAAAAAAAACCCCCCTTCCTGTGCAAAATTTCCACCTCATATTTCACCAAAATTAGTACTTAAAAAATTTCAAAAATTTTGGATTTAAAAAACGGAAAAAAAAATTTTTTAAAAAATTTTCCCCAAGGGAAAAAACCTTTTCATTGGGGGATTTTATTCTTATTTTAGTAAAAAAAGGCTTTTTGTGGCTTTTGGGGGCCAAATTAAAAGTCCAAGGGGTATATACCAAAGGGAAAAAAAAAAACAAGTTTTTGGGGGGCCCCAAGGTGTATGGGTTTTTGTTTGTTTTTGGGAGGGGGTTTTAAAAGGGCATTTCAAGGAAAATGACAAATTGAAACAACCCTTTTAAACATGCTAATTGGGAGTATGAAATATTTTGGATTTTATGGGATTTGGGATTTTAATGCCTACAGTTTAAAGGGGAAAAAAACGATTTTTGACATGATATCTTTCTGTTTGGGTCTTCACCTTTTTTAAAGTGGGATGGAAAAGGGGCCAAAAAAAATTTGGTATTGCAAGATTGGGCACAGTATTTTAAAAGTAAACATCTAAACACAATTAAAAATGGCGGGAGTTCGACAAAAAATAGAAAATTTTAAAAAAAACGAACCCGAAAAACCCAAAAATTTGAAAAAAACCCCAACAGGTCACCGGGCTTTTTTTGAGCAATTTTGGGCACCCCACACTGCGCATTTTTATAAGGACGCGTTTTCAGAGTGGGAAATAAACAGCCTTTGGAAAGTTTTATTTACCCAAAAACATGAAAATGGTTTTCCAATTCCCCCAATTAAAAAAACCCCACAAAGGGAACCAAAATGTGGGATGCTAAGGTGGGGGGTGCCCAATTTGGGAGGGACGCTACAACGGGTTTGCCCCCCGTGGGTTTTTCCCTGGTCATTGGGGGCGGGCCATGTCGGGGGCTTTAAAAACACATTCCCTTGGGCCCGTATGAAAGCGTGCAAAATGGGGGAAGCGGGGCGTTTTTGGTTTTTTCCACATACATTCAATCTCAGCTCAGTTTTTCCCTGGAAAAAAAATTTAAAAAGATGGTCGCCCCCGCCCCTGTACAAAAAACGCTAGGGACATGTATGATTTTGGGAACAGTTTTATAATGAGGCTTTTTTATAGGCTTTTTAGTGTTATTTCAAAAAGGGGGACGATGCTCTACTTTAAAAATTTCACGATAAAAAACCCCCCAGGTGTTTAGTTTAGAAGATTTACCTTTTCAAGACGTTACCATGCCCGGGCTCGGTGTGTGGAAAAAGAAAAGATGAAACTGGCCTCGTCAGGGTCAAAAGTTTTAATGGGCCCGGGGCCGCCCCAAAGGGGGTCAGTTTTAGATGCGGCCCCTAATTTTTTTTGGCCTTTTTGGGGTTTAGTGGGAATGGTTGGGGTGTTTTTAGAATCAAAGGTCAAAATTTTTCCCGGGGTATTTTGGCCCCTAGTTTAGACAAAAAGTTAAAATTTTGGGTTTTTTTTCAAAGAAGTTTCCCAAAGGGAATTTTTTTAATGAGAAAAATTTTCTTTGGCCATTTCATACTCACTTTAAAAACATATAACTTTACAATCAGTAAAAACGGGCACTAAAAGTACTTTTAAAAATTTTATCCCCGGTGCAAAAAAACTCACTAAGGGCCCTTTTGGGTTTTTTGGGGGTTTTAAAACAAGAAAAAATTTTTTTAAAACCATTTGAAAATGTGCTTTTTTCTTAAGAAAAAAAACAAACCAAAACATCAATTCATCAAATTTTTGTTTATTATACAAAAATTTAAATGCGAAAAAACAATTTTTTCCCAAATTTTTAAGGGGCCCAATTTTCGTCTCCCCGGGGGCAGTTTCCCAAATTTTCCAAGGAAAACAACTTGTAGCTCCTCCCCTAAAAATGTATAAAAAAACCCCCCTTGTGTGACACCAAAAACCCTTTTTTTTTGCTTCAGGCCATGTCCGGGGGAGCATACAAGGTTATTAAAGTGAAACCAAAAAAACTCTCTCTTTCATTTTTTGGGGAAGGAGGTACTCGCCCTCATTTTAAAATTTTTTAAAATTTTAAAAGCCAGGAAAAACCAAAAGGGGAATTTTGATCCCCCCCCATCAAAAAAAGTACCCTTTGGGGGATGACTATTGTCTTTAATTTTTATTGGGGGGAAGCCTGTAAAACCCCTTTTAAAACAATTTTTCATTGGTGCATTTCAAAACCAAAAAATGGGTAAGTCAAAAACTGGGGGAAACTTGAAAAAATTACATTCTTTAAAAATTTACAAAAAAAATTATAGATTTTTCTCTTGGCCCTTTAAAAATTTTCCAATCTGCCAGCATAATCTTGCATTCCTTTCTTTAGCTGTGGGGGATAGTTTTCTTTATACGTTTTTTGTTTTAACAGGGAAATATTTTCTCTTCTTTTTGGTTCCCGCACCTCCCAAAATTTTTTAAGGTTTTCACTATGCTCTTGGTAAGGAAAAACCCGGGTTTAAAAGTATTTCATTTAGGAAAAAATTTTGTTCGCAATTAATTTTTATAAAAAGGCAGAAATTTTAGGGGTTTATTTAGATCAAGGGGGATTGGTTATTGGTTAAAAAAATGGAAGGTTTTATTTAAAGGGAGGAAGTTTCAATTTTAAAGCTGTGATTTTGTTTTCCAATTGTGTTTTTCTTTAAAAAACATTAGTAGTCTCGCCCCAAAATTTATGTTCTTTCTTTTCTCCATAAAAAAAAAAGGCAAGTTAAAAAGGGGGAAGTGGGCATATTTTTTTTTTTTCCTTGGTGGGGACTGTAGGGGCTGTTTGCTGTGTTTTGGGCCCCTGAATTTTTGGATCTTTTTCCTATAAAGTTGAAAATTCTCGAAATTTTAGTTTCCCCTAGGTAAGTAGGTAGACAGAAGAGTCCCGCCAGAAAATTTAGCACTAAAAAAATTTGGTAAAAAAAAAAACGAATCTTTATCTTATTTTGGGGAAAAAAAAATTTCCCCCTGTGTGGGGTAACCCTTACCATCCAATTTAAAAAACTGGATCTTTTAAACCCGAAAGGCCCACTTTGATTTTTCCAAAGTACAAGAGGGTTAAAAAAAAAAAAATTTTTTCTGGATGATTTTTTGGGCTAGGTTTAACCCTTAAAAATGTTCCCCTACATGATTGTACAGGAAAAAATTCGTTAACCCCCAAACAGCGGCCCCAAAAGGGGGGTCCCCCGAGGGGGTCAAAAACAGTTTTTATATGCCTTTTTATTATTTTATTTCTCAAAGGGAAAAAAGGGCTTTGTTTATGGGGAAAGGGGGTGTTGGCCCTTTAAAAATGAGTTTGGGTTTAATTTCATGTAAACCCCTTTGGGGGAAAATTTTCCCTGGTTATGTGTTGAAATTTGATTAGAGCAGCAAAAGGTCTTTTGTTTGAAATTTTCAGTACATGGGTGTTTTAAATACGGAGGGAAAAGACGTTTATAGGGGTGTAACCCCTTTTTCGTGGTGGGATGTTAAGGAAAAAAAAATGCTCTAAAAGGAACCTTCCCCTTTTTTTGGTTTGTTAGGGGGAAAAAGGGTGCTGAAAAATTTATCTTAAGGGTTTAAAAAAAAAAATTTTTTGCTTGGTATTCATTCATTTATGGAATGTAGTTTCCAGACCCCTCATTTTTTAGAAAAAACCCAAAAAGAGCTGGGAAATTTTCTATGGGAAAATAGTTTCCCGGTTCCCAACCCTTTTGGGTTAATTTTAAACCCCAAACCTTTTCCCAAAATTTGCTTTCATTTTGGGTGTCCCGAGGGGAAGTCCCCCCCCCCCGGGGAAATTTTATTTAACATTGTCCGGGGGGCCCGGGGGCATTCCCCCCCTCCCCGGACACCCCCTTCCACCCAAAGAAAGTTTTGTTATACCTTTGAAAGGGAACTTATTTTCCCAGGGGGCATTTAAAGTTTATGGTTTTTTCCCCACCCCAAATTTAGTGAAGGAAAACAGCCCCCCACAATAAATGAAATTTCCCAAGGACCCCTTTTTTAAAAAACAGAATTTCAGGGGCTTTCCCACCTTTTAACCACACAAAAGGGGGGGCTAATCCAAAAAATTAACCAAAGGAAATTTTATTTTAAAGGGGCTTTTAAAATTTTTTGGTAAGGGTCCATTTGGGCCTTTTTTTCTTTTTCAAAAGGGGGGTCCCCCAGGGAGTCAAAATTGATAGCCTATTTAATAAAAAAAAACTTTGGTTTTATTTCTGGGGGGGGGGCAAAAATTTTTTTAAAATTTTTCCCCTTTTTTTTTTTTGGGAAAAACTTTTGAAAAAATTTTTTAGGGGAAAAAGTTTTGTTTTGTGTGGATTTATTGGTTAAATTCTTTGTTTTGAGGGGAAAGGCCTTTTTGGGGCTTTAAAATTTTAAATTGACCAGAACTTAAATTAATGCATCACAGTATAAACTAATAATAATTTTATACTGTTTTATTTGTCAATTTAAAAGGGGACAAATGTCACCCCCCCCCTTTACTTCATTTTGCCATGAAAAGGGAAAAATGTTTTACACAACTGGGGCCAACACAGCTACACAAAAAAACCCTTTTTATAAGGGTAAATGGTTAAAAAATTCTTACAAAAACATGGTACCTTTTGGGAATTTTGAATTTTCAAATTTTCACAGTTTAATGCAATTTTGTACCGGGTTAGTAAAACAGTGTGGTTATTTGGGGCCCAAACGGGCAGGACAGAAAAATATTTATCCATAGGCCCCAAAAACTTTTACGGGGGTCCCAAAAAAAAAACCAATAATGAAAAATTTTACCCCCTGAAGGGTGAAAGGGAGCAATAAAAAGGTAATAAAAAAAAGAAGGGAAAAAGACTGAAAACAGAAAGTTTGTTCATGAGAGGGTTTTAAGTTTTTTTGAAGTCTTGAAAAGTTTTTTGAAAAATAATGTGGGGTTTAACCTCAGTTAGATTCCAAGATGTTTTTCTTCATGGCATATGCTTTTTTTCCCCAATGCATTTAAAAAAGAGGGTTTTTTTCATGAATACTGAAAAATAAAATCTATTTTTCCATTAATCCAAGCAGGAACTTTGGCCATTTTTAATATTTTAAACTGTTAAGTTTTAGAAGAATTTTTGGTGAAGCATCAGAAATTCGAGGGAAGAGTTATTTCCCCAATTAGCGAGCAATTGCCCTTCCCAAATAGATTTTCTTTTATTTTAAGAAAAACTGTACCAAAATTTTCATAGTTTAGTGTATAAAACCCCAGAGTCAGCTTTTTTAAGCAAATTTACACTTTTAAAAAGGGAAATTCCTGTTTTAAATTTTAAGAATGGCTTTTTTGTTGGTCTGATTTTGCCTTTAAAAACTTCCACTCCTAACTTTTCACTTTTTGTAGAAGCATGTTCCTCCCGAGGGCACCCTTTTTTCAGTTTTAATGCTTTTTCCCGCCAGAATGTTTCACGGTTGATTTTTCGCTTGTTTAAGAACTTTGGTTTTTTTTTTTGTTTTAAATTTCCTTCAATTTTACAACCTTTTTTCAATTTATTTCTCAAAGGGCCTTGGCCACCCAATCCCCCACAAAAAAATGATACTGCCCTAAAACCCTTTTTAGTCTCTTACCCAACCTAGCTGGAGACTGAACCGGGGTTTTTGCATGTCTCGAGACACAAAAAGGGGCACCTTACAAAAAAAAAGGTAAGGGTTTGGTGCCTTGCAAACCAAAACCAAAAGGTTCAGTGAAGGGGGTCTTTAGGGTTGGTCTAAGGATAGGTCTTTAGATCAAACTCTTCCGTTTTGGAGTTCTTTTGTCATTTTTCCATTTTCTATCACTTTTAAATTTTTGAAGGTAGTGTGTTGGACTTTTGCTTTTTAGGGGCTTTTTCAACCCAATTAAGTAAAGGGTATTATTTAATACAATCAAAACAACGTGGAAAATGAATATTTTTGAAAAATTTTAAAAACACTCATATGAAGTTTTTTCCCATCTACCAATTTTTGGGTTCTCATTTTTATTTTGAGCTTTTAGGGGCCTTTTCTCAATTTTAAAACAATAAATTCATTTTTTTTTGCAACAAAAACCTCTGGTGTTTTGTTTGATATATTTCCCAAATCTTGCTTTCTTTTGATGTAGCTGATGTGTATGTACCCAGTGAAAAGTTGGGACGATTTTAGACGAAATTTAGACCACGTTTTTTCGTCTTCAATTTTTGTCTTACGACTTTCGGAAGATGTTGATAGGTAAAATTGCTGCTTTTAGACGATTTTTTAAGGTTACGAAGAAAGGAATGTTTTATTACATAATCGGCCTACTGTTCTACTTTAAAATGGGAATCTTCTACCTCAATTATTGCCGCTTACACCTTAAGGACAAACGTAATTGTATTTCCCATGACAAGCAGAAACCTTGAAGGTTTAAGACCCTGTTCGTTAGTTCGGTCCTGTTTTAGAATGTAATAGTCCAGGCAGGGATACTGGGATGTATAATTGTCCTTAAAGACTTTTAATGGCAGTATGATTTTGGAAGATTTTGCACAAAATCGTCCAAAACCAGTAATTTTTCGTCCTATTTTTCACTGAGGTAACTATACTTTGTTGGGAAGTGATGAAAGCTTCGGATGCTCTCAAGACTGATACGAATACAAAACTTTAAGAAATGCATGTGGAAAAAACTTCAAATTTTCTTCAAAATTTGAACTCCTTAGTAAGCAAACTCTTGCCTAGACAAAATCTTATTTCTCATCTTGTATGAGGGGAAGGAACTCAAATTAAACCACAGAGTTAACCCACAGAGAGAAAACCCATCGTCTTAGAAACATTTTTCTTTTTTATTTTCGTGGAAGACACACTCAATAACAAATGACAAAGTTCAACACCATTAGCTACTTTTCCTCCGAATGTGTCCCGGAAACCAATTGCAACACACGCTTATAGAATATAGGCGTATGCGTTGGATCTTAATCCTCATATGCTTCATAACGTTGATGTTGTAAAGATCCAATAGTTTACAGATAGACTTTTACCAACCAAATAAATGCCAATTCCAAATTATGACTTTGTTTTGGACAAAAAATCTTGCACCAAAAGCAACTTCCAGCTAAGGGCTTAAAATGTGTTTAATTTTAACACTTGCATCAAAGCATTGATTAATTATTACCAGAGTACCAGATACAACGATAAAAGACAATGAAACATCCCTTACAAAAATTTATGTGGCAAAAGTTCCAATACCACACCAGAAATACCGTGTAAAACTGTGCAAAACTATGGTGAGGTGTGGAGAAGAGTGAAGTTTCTACGAACTTTTGCATGGCAAAGTGAGTTCTTAATAAACAGTTGACACACATTTCCAAAGTGTCATGCATTGACCTGCATATTCACAGGTTGGACATGAGGCCATGTGTGGAAAACCAAAAACGCGCTTTGACACAGACTACAGGAGGCAAACTGGGGTAAAGTAGGCAAAGTGTGGAAATGTGTGGAGAATTGTGGTGCTGAGTAAATTCAATAATTCGAATTTCGATCATTGTCCTTGTTTGTCACACTTTCTTCTGGTTTGCCACATGTGTCAACTTGACTCAGCTTTCCCCACTTTGACCCAGATTTCAAGGTGTAATAATCCTGCAGGGAAAAGCGTGGTCCTGTGTGGTGTGTCAGATTGGTTCCAATACCACATGTATCACCACTCATAACCACACTTTTTTCCTTATGTATTTTCATATACCCTGCCACATGTAATGATGTGTGTTCACATGTGGTATGCCACACTTTTTTGTAAGGGATAAGAGACAAACAGAGACATATAAACAATAAAAAAGACTTAAAGGGCGATCAGAAAGGAACTACGACAAAGTGGAGTATCAGAGATAGCCCCCGAAGTCTTAAAAAAGCTCACTTCTATTGGGGTAGGCTAAGCAGTTCTAAGAAAAACGATTAATTTAGCGACACAGGAATATGCTTATTGCCATTCCAGCAGTATGATAAAGTAAATGATCTCATTCTTGGATCCAGTGGCCCCGCCAGGGTTCGGTGATTGGGTAAGCACGTCGTAATGCAACCTCAGTGAATCCCCAAGTCTGCGTAAATTGTACCTTTGTTATGCATCCCTACGATTTTCTACAGCAGTGAGGGTCCGTCCTTTGTAACTACTTAATGATGCCGTCCTGGGGGGAGGTCTGATGGGAGGGGGTGCCCTCCTCCGCTTTGAGAAATTTTTGTTAATTTAAGGTTAAAAAGATGCAAAATGGTGCTATCTATGGGATATTTTTGGAACTGGTAGCACCAATAGCACCATTTACGGCTGGAAAATGCCCATAGTTAAGTAAATTCTAATTTTTGGCTAGGTTAAACAGAAGAGTATGTTGTCAAAGAAAACTGTATGTCGTCAACAAACCTCCTGAATCCCTCCCTTTGGCTTTTTTACTGCCTTCTATTCGAGGAAAGTTTTAACGCAAAAATACGTGAGTGCAGTCTATAGAAACATTGTTGGACAAATTCAAAAATTTTTGTTGCTTCATTGTGCATTACAAATCTATACCTATTATAGATGCGTGCGAAGTGCTCGGTAAAGCTTTTTAAAAAATGTATAACAGCAAATATGTACTTTCAACACCCCCATATCATGCTTCAAATAAGATTGAAAGATCCCATAGCGATGCAAGGCCCCTACAGAAGTTGGAGATGTACCTTTGTCTTTCGGGAAAGTGTTGTGCATTAGAATAGTTCCTTGTATTATTATACTTAATAATGGTCATGAGATGGAGTGCAAACCGTGACAAATGCGCGCAAAGGGCGCAAAAATTTTTCATTAAATAAGCATTCCATGACAAAACCTGCATTAAGGTTCTGCTTTGAGACACTTTCAAATCTCCAACAAACCTACATGCCAATCGAAAACCAGTCTTTTATCAGAGAATTTGTAAAAAGCTTTGCTGCTGTGCTTCTGCTATTGAAAGATATTGATAACAAGAAGAATACTGATGTACGGTTCGAAGAGCGAGAAGCCAGCAAAATTTTGATATTTTTGCCAAGGATTTGCAAAAATTATGCTAGTTTGAGAAACATTTGTGATAGAAAATGATTACAATAGATCCATCACTTGGTCAAAAACACACCACTCCCTACCCCCTACAGAACTCTATAGCTTAAACGACTTTTGGGATCATTTTAAAATTTTCAGATTTTTCAGAAATCGATTGGGGGTGGGCACTCGCCCAATGTTTCTCCATGCCGGCTCCACTGCTTGGATCATAAAGTCTGGATAACGGTTCTACAGTTTTTAATAGTTGTTCATTACAATAACGTATAGAGAAAGGCAAAGAAATCTCTTTGTTCATTGGTCATTACAAAGGGCTCTCTTTTACAGAGCTTGGCAAATTCTTGCAAAATAATAATTTTACACTAACATAAAAATGCTGTGTAAATTTGAGGTACATCGAATAACGCTAAAAATAGTTCTTTCAGTTACTTACTATGTCATGGCCTCCAAATGCTGTAAATTCTCACCCAAAATTAAAAGAAACAAATGAACCTACCTCTCCACGACATGCACCCATTATAACCAAGTACAAAGAAAGCACAGTTTGAACGACATACTGATGAATCTCCATTATACTACAAGAGTCTTGTTGTTACTTGGCAGACTGCACTCTTCAGAATACAGATCATCTGAATGGATAAACAAATACTTTAACAATTTGTAGCTGTGCTCCTACACGAAAATGTAAGGAGGAACCCAAACACTTCCTAATGATACTACGTAAAGGACCATGTAGCGTGAACACCGCCTTCTAACTGCTACAGAAAAAAAAGCTTAAGATAGTCTGGTCACCCTTACAGGGATGTTAAGGTCTGTGTTATGAACTTATGCAGTTCATAATTGATTTCTTTGCTTTTCTCTATACGTTATCGTAATGAATAATTTTAGTTCAACAAGAAAGAGTAGTCTTCACAAATAGACTCACTGAAGGTGAAGAAGAACTTAAGGTCTTGCTATTGTTTGTAATGCCAAGAAATACCTTTGAGAGCGTCGAATGCATTATCGTTCTGCGTTCGGTTGCACACACTAGGCTACGTACAATTCAGGGCACAAACTGTACAAGGTCAGAGGATATCGGGCTAAACTAGGCTTAGCCCATATAATACCATGCCTTTCTGATATCGTATACTTTTTTCTTCAGACACCCAAACCGCAGTATTGGTAGGTAGCTAACGTTACAACTTACTACTGAGTAACACTTTATAATTCATACTTGCCAAACTTAATTATTAACCCAACTTAGGCTTCTACTAGTGCCTTACCCTAACATTAAGTGTAACTAATGCACACGCCGGTATGGGCACATCTCTTACCACCAAACAACAGACAAGGTCACAGGCCAAGGAAGTTGTTTAGGGGGTGAGGCTGAAGGCTGTTCGGGACCGCCGTCCTTGGAGGAAAACAGGGAGGGGTGAGAGGACACCCAATCCCCTTTGGAAAATCTTTGTATTTTTCAGGGTTCTTAAATGCCATTTGGCGCAATATTTGAGCAAATGCAAGGGAAACTACTCTTGGAAAAAAAAAACCCAGAAAACGATTGTCTAAATCTAGCCCACTTGAGAAATATCTGTCTTCTTAGAAATAATTATATAATATAATAGTAGTAGTATAAGTAGTAGTAGTAATAATATAATTTTACTTCTGTTTTATACAAAGAGTGTAATAACATATCTAAAAGAGTGTGGACGACCATATATCTAAGGGAGGAGATGAATTAGGCAATCGCGCTAGAGACACGATTGACCACAAACAAGCAAGCGTTGTTTTTTTCTGTTTCACGACATTTTTGAACTTATTGAATGTTACTGCTTCCTCACACAGGCACTAAATTCTTACCTTAAACTTAGCACTTTACTCACCCCAGTGGCATAATTAAATATTACATTCACTCAGATTTCTTAGGCACACAGCTGACGGTGGGGAAACAGTTATTGCAATCACCCCCCTCCCCTTAATATATATACACATATATATATAGATATATATACATATATATATAGATATATATATAAATATATATAAATATATATATATATATTTCACTAAAATTTTTTTTTTGTCCCCCGGTGCCCCCCACTTAAGAGGGAAAGTTGTCTGTTGAAAAGTCCGAACCTTGAAGGGGAAAAAAATTTTCGGGTGAAATATAAGTTTCGCCTTAACGTTTCCACACACTTTCTCTATAGGAATACGTAATCTTACAAGGGCGCCCTCTTAGATTTACAAACTAGATGCCATTACTTCAAAGTTGTCAAATTTACGGACACCTAGCTGTTAACACGAACGGATGGCTGGCCATTGAAATAACGTTAATTATATGTTTAGACGAATTTATTTCTTAAGTATTTTATCATCTTTTTTTCGCCCTATGTACAAGCAGATATAACAATTTCCCCTTAAGGTGGGAATTAGCGTTATATATATATATATATATATATATATATATCTATATATATATATATATATATATATATATATATATATATATAACACTAATTCGACAGGTTGGGGGAAGCCGCGATACCGCGTTTTCGTTAAGGCGAAAATGAAACAATAAAATACATAAGCATATATTTCCCCTAAGCTAAAAAAACTGTTCAAAGACATGATCAACGTTATTTCAATGGCTCGCCATCCGTTAGTGTTAACGGATAGGTGTCCGTAAATTCGTCTACATTGAAGTAATAGTATGTAGATTGTGTGGTTGAAAGCAAAATACCATACGTTTACGTATTCTTATATAAAAAGTGTGTGAAAAACGTTTAAGGGGAAACGATTTTTTCCCGAATGTACATTTTCCCCCTAATGTATGTTTTTTTTCACACGATTTTTCCCCCCAAGGTGAAAAATAGGCAATATATAATATATATATATATATATATATATATTATATATATATCTATATATATATATATATATATATATATATATATAATTCGTTTAGGGATTTGCCCTTTGCGAAGTACCTTGTGTTCATACTTTCATACTTATAGTTTCGTATTAAACTAGCCCTAAGTTCAGTTCGAGCAAGATAAGTTTGATCCTATACTAACGGTCTTGTTTAGGTTTTAAAGCAAATGATAACTCGACGCATACGTGGATCCAGAGCCGGCTCTCCTGTCTCTAGTTTACCTCTATTTTGTTCAGCGGGGTAAGCCCATTACCCCAAAAAGCTGCCTGTTTAAAAAAAATATAACTTTGTCAATATACACTCCTCAGCCTTCATTTAACCCCCAAAAGAAAGCTTACAAAAAGTTCTGTGCAATGCCACTATTGGGGGGGGGGGTTGTATTTGCAAATTTTTCACAAAACATCGATAAATAGTTGTTTACATTCAAAAAATGATCCCAAAACTCAGAAAATGCTAAAAATGACGTCATAATTTTCAAAAGTTAAGTTCAGGCACTTAGGAAAAGGTCATCCTACTCACTTTTTTTTCTGAATACCTTCGAACCTAAAGAAACACCATGAGAGGTGATTAGATGCCAGGTATAGGGAGTTTAGAGATATTTCAAGTATACTTTTCAAAAAATGCGTCATTTTCGGTAAAAATCTACATTTTCAGTCGCATAATACCCAATCCACAAAAAAAAATCATAACGCAACAACGGAAAGTCCGATCTTTTTGATTCAAACACTAAAATGTCCTCTACAAGATTCCTTACAAAAAAATATCAAAAGATATGCATAAATTACAAGGGTAGGGTGAGTTAGAGAGGTTCAAAGCACCAGACATATTCAGTTTTCAAAAATGCGTCAGTTTTGACCCAAAACATGCATTTCTGACCCAAAAATCCCCTCCCAATATCAAAAATTATAACCAACAACACCCATCCGACTTTTCTGTTCACTAAAATGTCCATTTAGAGCTACCTTGCAAAGCTGACTCAGCTCTCTTTAGATCCAAAGTTGTTTACATTCCCCTGTGCACTGAGCCATAGCGTTGGGTGTAAAGGTCACCCAAGGTCAGTGTGTGTTAGTTCAGTGTGGGCTGTATAGCAAGAGAAAAATGGGCATATCTACCTCATTTTTGGTACAGTTTCCTCAAATTTGGTATCAAATGAAAGAGAAAAGAAAGCTAAACAATCTCCTACACCATAAATTACAAAATAATAGTGATCTGGGTTTTGTACAATTTTCTATGAAAACCGTATGACGTCATCTAATTTGCATATTTGCATACATAATGAGATTAGTTCACAAAAATAAAATGTTCATTCAAATTCCCAATCTTTGCTCTTTACAATGATGTATAGGTTCTTACAGAGAATATTCTTCTAAATTAACCAAAAAATTCATGAAAATATTCCTCCTTTCAAAATAATTTTGGTGAACAAAATAGAGGTAAATTACCCCCTCCCTTTTTCGGCACCACTTCCTGTTTTCTAGACGGTCTCAAATCTGCTGTACAATATGTATAGTTATTTTGATGGCCAGATGCCACTCACACCATTTAAGTGTCAAAATTTTAAGTTTTCCCTATACACTCCCCTCTCCTCTATCGAGGTTTTATACCTTTGACGCCCATAGATCCGAACTTTGCCCTCATGGAGTCAGCCCCTCCTCCCTCTTTGTGAAATCATTGGGACGTTTATACAGAACTGACAGTCGTAAGAGTTGGCAATGAATTGGAAAAGTCTGGATTGGGAGATATGTCTCCCCTACTACCAATTTATTTTACGGACTTCTCAAGCTTGACTGGTACTGGATATATTATGACACAGGCTTTTTTTTTTTCAAAAGAACACCTTTGCCGATGATATTAGTAAAAAATCAATTTTATGGAAAATTTACACCTTCCTCGATCTAAATTTTGTCAAATTCAAGCCCCCAGAACATTATAAAATTACGGCTTGGTAAATAAAATGAAATATTGAAGAACGATCTGCTAGGTCAATAAAACTCAAGTGAGGGAGTAGGTGCAGCTAGAGGACACTTTGTTTATGAGTTCTGCTTTATGATTAGATACATTTTAGGCTGACGGGTATTTTTGATTGGTTTGTACGACGGTGTCTTCTGTGGAATTAACTTCTCATTTACTTTCTGTTAAACACCCAGTGAAAAATGGGACGAAAACTTACTGCTTTTGGACAATTTTGTCCAAACTCTTCCAAATCGTCCTGCCATTAGGAATCTTCAGGGACAGTTACACATTCTAGTTCTGTTGTCTGGACCTTTCCAATGTGGAACATGGTCATTCATAGCCTTCAGGGTTACTTGTGGAATATCACACTAACAAATAAATTTGTCCCTCAACGGAATAATTGAGTAAGAAAATCTCCATTCCAAGGTTAATTAGTCGGTCGATTACGTATTGAATTATTGCTTCTAAATCTTGAAAATTTGTCTAGAAGCAGCAAGTTTTCCTACCAAAATCGTCCAAATGGAATAGGACGAAATTGGAAGACGTCAAAACGTCGTCCAAAATCTTGCAGAATCGTTCCATTTTTCACTGGGCACCCGTCTCTTTTGTGCTACTTTCTGTCTGACAACGGTAACACGTACAATTCAGGTTTGATAAGCTGTTGTTTTATGACCCTATAGTTGGGTTATAGTTTTATGACCCCTTAGTTGTGTTTCTATATATACCTTATAAAAGACAACTTTACATCGGATGGCTGTCCAATTGTTAAATTGGTTGTTCAACGATATCGATCAAATCTGGTTTCTTTTAAAAAGCTAGGTCAGACGTGAAAACCGTAGATTGCTCTTGGATGGAAAATCCAATTTACTTTGACTCAGCCGGAAATTGAAACCCAAACCTCCCGACTGCCAGGCTTCCTTACTTCAAAGAACATATCAAAAATACAGAAAAACCATATCAAATATCGAGATGGTGTTTGTTCTTGTTAATTTCTGTAATCCCTTATGAGATACGAACGTTCAGTTCTTCTCAAACAAGCATGGTGATGCAATATTGCTTGCAATTAAACTTCTTCATTCTTTGCATTGGAAGGTGGGTGCATGCATAAAATGCCATGCGTAGATTAGCAGTTGTTACCTACGTAGTGCATGATGGTGTGGTATTTGCATTACAACAGTAGCACGTTAACGACTCTGAAGGAGTATAATTTTGTGTACCATGAAGTGCTTACATTTAAATTCCTTCAATAGATCCCTTACTTTAGTAATAAATGTTTTCTGCAACTTTTATTAGCTTGTATCGTGTACCTCTATGCTAACTAAAAGTTAGTTGCAATTATACAAATATACTATGTGAAACATTAGATAAAAGATGAAGCAGAAAAAAGAGGAACTCACATGCCCATACGATTATCTCAACACATTAGATACTTTCACCACCATCTGACCACCGAACATATTGTACGGTAACTGTACCTGTCAAGCAACTTGCGAAGATCCTGATAGAAAAATTGCTATGAGACATGTTTTGAAGGACAAACTTGCCTTTGTGTAAAAGGCTTCTTGAAAAAGGGAGACTGTACCATTACAGGAATGTAGCTGTTTTGTCGGAGAATGGATAATTCCAGTAAGTAAAATTATGGCTGTAGATACAGGGAGGTATAACCACTACCTAATTCTGTAGTTAAGTCATTTCAAAATTCAGGCATTCTGCAGATGTAATGAAAACCGAGTAACATGTGGGACGCTTAAATTGGTTCAAGTCGGTTCAGGCTAGGGCAGAGAACTCTGATATTCACGATCTTATTGTGAACTGTGGTGAAAGTCAGTAATGGAAATCATTGAAAATAAATTCAATGTAATTGTTATGAAGAAATGAACCAGTCCCTACATTGCTTGATGATTCATTTCTTAATAGAATGACCAGGTATTTGTTAAGACAGAATGTACACGTTGTTGTCAGTGTCAAGGGAATGAACCCGCCTATTAAGATAACTATGGATGCAGCTCTGATGCAACCTGTGAAGAACTAGACGATGTACGTCAATGTTACTGTAATGATGGATATACAGGCAATGGTCAGAACTGTGAAGTAGTAGCTACTGACTGTGCTGACACATACAAAAATGCATGGTGATGCAATATTGCTTGCAATTAAACTTCTTCATTCTTTGCATTAGAAGGTGGGTGCATGCATAAAATGCCATGCGTAGATTAGCAGTTGTAACCTACGTAGTGCATGATGGTGTGGTATTTGCATTACAACAGTAGCACGTTAACGACTCTGAAGGAGTATAATTTTGTGTACCATGAAGTGCTTACATTTAAATTCCTTCAATAGATCCCTTACTTTAGTAATAGATAACTATGGATACAGCTGTGATGCAACATGTGAAGAACGAGACGGTGTACGTCAATGTTACTGTAATGATGGATATACAGGCAATGGTCAGAACTGTGAAGTAGTAGCTACTGACTGTGCTGACACATACAAATATGCATGGTGATGCAATATTGCTTGCGATTAAACATCTTCATTCCTTGCATTGGAAGGTGGGTGCATGCATAAAATGCCATGCGTAGATTAGCAGTTGTAACCTACGTATTTGCATTGTAATGTCCCTACATTGCTTGATGATTCATTTCTTAATAGAATGACCAGGTATTTGTTAAGACAAAATGTCCACGTCGTTGTCAGTGTCAAGGGAATGAACCCGCCTGTGAAGATAACTATGGATGCAGCTCTGATGCTCTGTAGCTACTGACTGTGCTGACACATACAATTCTAATATCACGGACAGAGGCGTCTACACAATTAAGCCAACAAAGTGGAATGGGTCTGCCTTTGAAGTCTACTGCAGTATGACTGATGGAGGAGGATGGACAGTATGTATGCGATTTTTGTACATGAAATGGACCCGACAGAGTCTTACAAGCAAAGGAAAACTGATCGTCATCATAAACGTCTATGAGGAATCTGTGTTGTTACAAATTTTGCATCATGTACCTTCTACTTTCTTCCTTCGAAATTGCATATTTGATAAGCTTTAGCACCTCTTAACTTCATTGCTTTAATTACGATAAGAATCCCATTCCTTTAGTGTTTACAATGTTTAGAAACATTGCACCTTTTCAAAGAGTGCTTTGAATCTTATCCAGTTATTGTCACAATTAAGTGTAGGGTCCCTCTCAGTTTCCACACCACAAGGTGTGATGTTTTATAAGACTAAACCTCTCAGCTTCCTTTCAGTTTACTGTATTACTCCTCCCCCACAGGTGAAATATACAGCGATTATAGTAACAGTAGAGAAAGCAACAGAACGATGCTTCTTATGGAAAACTTAGGAAATCTCGACACATCTTTAAAGGTGATCGGTAAGCAAGAAGAAACGGCATCTAGCTGTATACCTACTAGCTATACCGATGCTATCATAGCTACTTGTACGGTGTATCCGTTGAACAGTGACGACTGCAGAAACATGTCAAGAAAAGGCTGACGTCACAAAGAATATTTCAAGACGACCGATCACCTTTAATGTAGTAAAGGGAAGACTGGTTGAAATTTGTACATTAATAGGGTAAGTAATGGTTACGGGACTCGTTTTGCAGGTGTTCCAGCGTCGTGTGAATGGGTCTCAAGACTTTTATCAAGGATGGAACCGGTACAAATATGGATTTGGCTTACCAAATCATGAACTATGGCTAGGAAATGAGAAGATATATTACTTGACAAATCAAAGAAGTTATCAACTACGGATTGATCTAGTTTATGGAACTGGTAGACCTTACTTCGCCAAGTATGACGTCTTTCGAATCAATGGTGAAAGCGAAAAGTACAGACTAGCTGCTGTAGGATCACATTCAGGAACAGCAAGTAAAAAAACTTTCAGAATTCCTCTCAAAGTACATTTCATAGTACATTTTAGATCTAAAAACCCTTGATTAATTTAAAGGTAAAGTCATTGGACCCGAGGAACGAAATTTAAAAGAGAACGAGAGGAAAGGTGGTTCATATATATATATATATATATATATATATATATATATAATATATATATATATATATATATATATATATATATATATATATATATATATATATATATATATATATATATATATATATATATATATGGGGGATTCCGTAAATAAGGGAGTCAACTTGTGACATTTGGGTAAAATTTTCAGTTCCATAATTAAAGGGCTAACTAAAAATTTTACCTTTTCATATTACGTTTGGGTACAGGAAAAGTGCAAATCATGTCAAAAGTTTGAAAACAGTTATTCCTAACAATAGTTACGGTTCAAAATATGCTCATTTTTCCTTGTGTAAACGGACACCAAAAACAGATTTTCTATATAATAATGAAAACATTATTTAAGCCCTTTTGAAATGGATGTGCAACGTTGTAGATGGTATGCTTTTTGATCTTCTATGGAATGGAAATGCATAAAATGAGGAGACTGGGCTGAGCTTGTGGAAAATTTACCCTTTAAAAGCGGAACACCGTTTGTTGTCCCGCGGTGTCCCGTTTACTAAGTGAAACTTTCTTCTCAAAACTTAACTATGCACAGCTTTGTTAATTGGGCAAACTTTGCATTTTTAAATAGTGACTATATAGTACTTGGAAATACATAAAGATACTTTTAAATATTTCAAGTACAATTGTAGTAAAATGAAAAATTTATATTTGCAGTGACACACCAAAAATTTACACATAGTTTTACAAGGGGAATCTGTACTCTTTTCACAGTGCTGTTACATTTTGCACAAACAGAATTAGTAGAGATGCATATATTCTAAAGAACTACTCAAATGCTTCCTAAAGGTACATCTTCAAACCTATTCATGATTTAGGGGTTTTATATAGCTCATTGTAATAAGGAAAAACGCTTTAATAAATTTGTAAATGTCATGGCCCTTGGTGTCCCATTTACACTGGGAAAAAATTCAGTTTTTGGCACATAATATCATAATGAGTTATTGATATGTTTAGTACATTTTAGAATATATTATAAGTACAAGTATTTTAAGTACAATTGTAGTAAAATGACAAATTTATATTTGCAGTGGGACACCAAAAATTTACACGTAGTTTTACAAGCCAGGGGAATCTTCACTCTTTTCACAGTGCTGTTACATTTTGCACAAACAGAATTAATTTATTTAGTAGAGATGCATATATTCCAAAGTACTACTCAAATGCTTCCTAAAGATACATCTTAAAACCTATTCATGATTTATACAGCTCATTGTAATAAGGAAAAAACGCTTTAATAAATTTGTAAATGTCACGGCCCTTGATGTCCCATTTACACTGGGAAAAAAATCAGTTTTTGGCACATAATATCATAATGAGTTATTGATATGTTTAGTACATTTTAGAATATATAAGGTACCACTAAAGCTTGTGACTGCGACCATCTCCCTCTGCTTAAATGCTTTTATGCACTGCCAGTTTGAAGGTGAAATATATCACAATGTAAAGTAGGACACCAAATCTACTAACTCCTTACTTATGGAATCACCCATATATATATATATATATATATATATAATATATATATATATATATATATATATATATATATATATATATATATATATATATATATATATATATATATATATATATATTATATATATATATAGTAAAACAGAAAAGTTCCACGTATACTCCGAGGTAAAAATAAAATAAAGAAAGGAATGCAATAATGAGCATAACTGGTTGATTTTAGGAGTATAAAAGATACAAAATGTATTTCGAAATTTTCGGCCCCCCTGGAACCTTCGTCAGCGAGATTTTAAGGCAAAATGAGTACAATAGTTGCACAAGAAGCTGCATGTAATAACAAACAAAAGAAGGGATTAAATTGTTTGCTGGAACGTGTACTGATTTAGAAGACCAAGGTCTTTGTTAAATCCGGTGATGTGTGATTTAAGCTTCATTATCCAAACAAGTTCGGTACGCTTTCGTTGTTCTGCGCAAATAAAGTTATTTGCACTGAGGATTACTTTGAGATTTTCGATGGAATGGTGGGGAAGGTTAAAGTGCTCTGCTACTGGGAATCCAAGAGTATTGTCACGATTGACTGCTTGTGGTTAATGAATCTTAGACGGAAGGAGGTCCCAGTTTCACCCACGTAGAGCTTGTCTTTACATAGATTACAAAGGAAAATATAAACAACATTACAGGAATCACAATTAAGGTTAGGAGGAATGATCGGAAAATTTATGTTAGGGATGTTTATACGTTCTTCAGTCGTAATATGCTTGCAGATTTGGCAGCGTTTTTTGTTGCAGTGAGCGTTGCCCTTAGAGGCGTAGTCTAAGGTCAGTAATTTGGAGGAAGTAAGGAAAAGGGGAACAGGTTAAAAAAGGTCCATTCTCATGTTAAGACCGTGTGGGGAGAGGGTCCCGACTTTCATCATGACAGGTATCTTCCATTACCTACTCTAACCCTATCTGCCAGTGGCAAGTCGGGGAAGTAATATTAGACCTCCTTATTGATTTGTTTGCTTTGTGGTTTCCTCCTCACAACTGTTGGGGAGGCTCTCCCATTCAGGCCCAGCACAGCTATTCAGTGTGTCATGCATGAGTGACTTTCAACAATACAAGCTCTCAGGAGTCAACATGAGGTTCATGCCTGCCAGGAAGTTGAGCTGCACAGTTTATTTGCTAAGAGGATTAGTTGTGGTTAGAGTTTTTCTCAATCCTGGCTAATGGACATTCCCCCTAATGATGATAAGCCGGTTTTCGGCGGTCTGACTTTTTACCAGTTTTTTCAGCCTTCTTTCGCTTTTTTACACCGTGTTCGTTCTGTGCGACCGGTTTGTTCGTGCCTTTCTTCAATGTGTTTCTTCTCTAGCTATTTCTACTTCTTTGTTGTTCAGTTGCATTTCTTTGCCACCTGATGAAGAGTCTATACTCGAAACGTCGTGGAATTTTCCGCAAACTTTAAGCACTTTTTACAACCTTTATCGACCTACATACTACTATAGTGCTCCGCAGTATTTGGACCCTATATATATATATATATATATATATATATATATATATATATATATATATATATATAACGCTACTTCCCACCTTAAGGGGAAATTGTTATATCTGCTTGTACATAGGGCGAAAAAAGGATAATAAAATACATAAGAAAATAAATTCGCCCTAACGTCTAAACATATAATTAACGTTATTTCAATGGCCAGCCATCCGTTCGTGTTAACAGCTAGGTGTCCGTAAATTTGACAACTTTGAAGTAATGGCATGTAGTTTGTAAATCTAAGAGGGCGCCCTTGTAAGTTTACGTATTCCTATAGGAAAAGTGTGTGGAAACGTTAAGGCGAAACTTATATTTCACCCGAAAATTTTTTTCCCCTTAAGGTCGACTTTTCAACAACAACTTTCCCCCTAAGTGCCGAATTAGAGATATATATATATATATATATATATATATATATATATATATATATCATATATATATATATATATACTATATATATTATTATATACATATATATACGTATATATTTACGTATTTTGAAGGATGTTATATATTAGGGGTCAAAAATTTGAAAGGTTATCCCTATTTTACATTCATTGTGTCAGTTTGTGGCTTATGGTACCTACGCCTAACGTATTGATGGGTGTAGCTTGGACGATATGCACCTGCAATGAAACCGACAAAATCGCTTAATATTACACATTAGTAAGTGCCATTGCATTTCACAAAATACTACGTTAAATAAGAGAGTCATTTAATTCACTCATACTTCAGTTACGTTGAATAAAAAGGGGTACCGTATTACCTTGCAGAAAGGACAATTATAAAACCTACCAAATTTAATGAAAAAAATAAAATCAAGTTACGCTTCATAATGGCAGCACGCGAAACATGATTACACATAACATAAAATTTTAAAGCTATAAAAGAGATGTAATCTCACCAAAACTTTAACTTTCGTTCATTTTGTGTTAAGGCATCCTGCTACCTGTTGTTAATATGCAAGTTACTAACCAGTCCAAAATGTACAACGTTTGTCTAAGAAAACTGCAAAAAATCTAAGATTAGTAACACTTGTTAAAGCAAGCAAAATCAGTGCAGAGAGGAAAATCGGTGAAAGTACGAACTGTAGCTGAAAAGGGTTAGGGAGGAAAGAAAAGCAGTCATCTTAAATGTTTCACATGTCGAAATTGTACAAGGGTTACAAACCTGTGAGAACTATGCTATACATAAAATAGCAATTACAATGCATTCATTTGTATTATTACAAGTAGTTCACACATGGTAAATGCAGTATGGTTTTTAGTCTCAATTGGCGATTTTGTCTGTCAGATAGTGTGAAAGGTTGTATATTGTTAACATATCTGGCAACAATTAAGCAACATTTTTTTTTTATCATAGAACTTTCGTTTGGTGCAAAAAGGTTTGTTTGGGAGGAGTGACTACAAGGGACTTGATATCAAGAATTAATATCTTGCGTATGTTGGTACATATGTTTCACACTGCCCCTTCTTAGGCCGAGGTTACATAATCTTTAGAAAACGTACACTAAGGCGTGCTCATTATCTAATGATTTGAACCAAAAATTTAGGGTTCAGATAGCGACTGCACCTCACCGTTTAAAATGTCGACAAAGGGTAATGAATATATAAACTGCCTAATGCAGTGTATAGTTGAGTATGAGAGCGTTGGTGTATGCACATGAGGGGTTCGAGTAACACGAATAGGAATTATTCTCCCCTTCCTTATATCTTATTCCACTTCACAATGCTTTGAATTTTGAACATATATTTATTACGAGACATTTCAGAATCCCTAAGGGTCCTCCACGAGCACTAGGAATGGTGAAATCCAATATTTGTGCTTCTTACCCTTCTAACTCCAGCACCTTCTAGATTTTCAACACTGGTTGAAAATGCCCTATATGGTTTTCCCTCCGTTTAGCTATGGTAAACAACAATAATAAACCCAATCAGCTCAATTATGGAGTATTAACCACCAACATACCTAACTCACATGCAATTACCAGCCGAAAAAGTATTGGCGTCATACTTGTATTAAATTCTAATTATCTCCGAGGCTTCTAGCGATCTTTTTGAGGACATTTTTAAATAACAGCTTTATTCCTACTCAGTACTACTGACTGGGTAGATTACTTAAGCAAACTCCACTAGGAAATGAAACAGAGACACTTTTCTTCACCTATGATTTTTTAACCATTCATCTTTCACTGATGCACAGATAATGATCTCCTGAGCTGGAATGAGAATAAGGCGTTTAGTAAACATGACGAGGATAACGACGGATGGAGCAGCTACAACTTGCAGAGAGACACCGTGGTGGCTTGTGGTATGCGCAGTATAGTCTTCATAATTCTAGTTCTTGTGCGATCCGTGAGCATTATTGCGACTGGTGGCCTTCGGGCAGCGACACTTGTGGAGGTTGTACTCTGACTAACCTCAATGGGGACTACAATGGCGCAACACGTGGAATTACAATAGATTGGGAATCAAGTTTTGAAAACGACTGCGATATCATATATACAGAAATGAAAATAAAGCCTATTTAATTTTTAGAAATGCACTAGTAAGTCGGGTAATGCTGCAAATGTGTGGGACAATAACTCATAAAACAATTGTAAGACACACAATACGGAACACGTCTCAACTAACTGCTCAGGAGTTTTGTTAGGATATTGCTGAACTAATCATATATGTTACAGTTACAAGTGTACGTCTTCACGTTTGATGTACAAATTAGGTAGATAATATGTTTATGTTTTATGTTTATGTTTTCACAGATACCACCAAGTTGAAGGTAAAGTGTTGCTACAGGTCTTATCCTCACTGACAATAAATGGTTAGCCGCATTTAATTTGAATTAATTAAAATGTGTGTAGATTTCTAACTTGTGAGGTTTTAGAATTAAAGAAAAATATTTCGATGCACCTGACAAGGCCTTGGAGATGAACTTTTTGGCAATCTGAGAGGCATTCTGGCATTTCTTTGCAGACCACTTTTCCTGAAATCCCCTTTTTGCATTTCTGCTCCTCCTCCGTACTAAATCCTGTACACAAGAACAATCGGCCTGGTTGTAAAACCCACACAAATGAATAATGCAAAAAAGCGCGAGAAGAACCTGAAGCTGATAAGCACATCGAAAAGATGAGGCTTTCTAAAGCGTGTGAAGCAAGCAAAAAATTCTGGTTTATATTTATTCGTCATTTTTATGAAATATGTCTATTTCCTTTGGGATTCATGCCGAGAATCACCCAAAAAGTGGCACTTTTGCCAGTAACCCCTACTATTTTTGGACAGTCCGTGCATCCTGACTACTTGTCGCACGTGCGACAGAGAGTCTGTCCTTTTCTGCCGACTGCAGTGGTCAAGTGGTTAGAGCATCCGACTTGCAGCCGGAAAGTCTAGGGTTCAAACCCTGGCCGGGTCATGCCAAAGACTTTTAAAATGGAACCTACTGCCTTTGTGCTTGGTGCTCAGCATAAACAATGGAGAAGGGAAAACAAACCAGTGAGCCACAACTGGAAAAAAGGCCGTGGTCGTCTCGACTTGAACCAATTGGTTGGAAACTGGGACGTTAAACCTCATCTAACCTAACCTGTCCTTCTCTGAGAAAATGCCATTTTTGCCAATAATCTCCGACTTCTTGTTGCACGTGCGACAAGGGATCAGTCCGTTTCCCATAGAATAGCATACGAGAATGCCGTACATGGCCATAATTTTTCAAAGGTTTGGCACGAAGTTATGCAAAAAGGGCTGTCCATAAAGAGGTAGAAAATTTATTTTGAAAAATAATGGAACCTGTTCGATGGGAGAAATGTTGCTTTCCTACAAAACATGATAAGGAACCCCCCTTCCACCCAATCAATTTTGATAGATATTTAATCTGGCGCGTAGCCACGGGGAGACCCAGATGACTTGTGTATTCTTTGCTCCACAATTACACACTATGCACTCAGTCAAGGTGACATTTTGTTGTGCACACACACAGTTTTAGTCAATAAAATTTTTTCTCGGAAACCATAGATTGAAAGTGTTCTTTGCATGACATTAGACGAACCCTTTATATTCAAAATCGTCGCCGAGGATGCAGAATTGGTAACTTCGGAACCCCTACCTTCGCTTTGTTACTCTAAAAGTATTTCTTTAAAAAACGCAAGGGGAAAATATACTTCACTTTAACTGATGAAAGTCACCAAAAAGCTGTCGCCAGTTTTGTTGCAATCCATACGTACAGTTCAAGAACTGTACAAAATTTGCATAGGGCATTTATTAATCCATAGCATGCAGTCAATAGACATCTTTAACTCCCCCATACGTATCGATACATTGGGATGAAAATTTCTAGTGCTTGTTGCTAAGGCAGCCTAATGCAGCCTAATGCAGCAAAGTAAGTGCTTTCACTCCAGCTGATTTCCACTTCACTATAGATCGTTTCCAACAATTAAGGACGCTGTCACGTCAGAGATTAACTTTTTCGAGCTCTTTTTGCATAGTTGGGTGAATGCTTGATTGCAGGCACTTTACTGGTCTACTTAAAGTTGTGCAAAACAAACCTCATGATTTCCATGGGTACTGCAATAACAAATACCCAAATTAGAGGGCTGCAGAGTTGCATTTCTATTACTTGTTTCGAGGAATTTGAATCTCTGATTCTGTTCTGAGCGGCTTAAGTAATTTTAACAACGCTTAGTTACTATTCATTTCGTTCATTAAGCAGGTGTTTCACATTCCGTAATCTCAGCGCCCTTCTGATTATCATGCTTGCGTTACAGCTTATGAGGAGTAGGCAAATAGTTCATACACCGTACATCGAGCAGGGCTCGACATAGAACGATTATGATATAATAAGCAACGATTGTTCTCTTTTAGCCTACTTTGTCGAAACGGTGCTTTCAGTACAGAAATTTAGTAGAGAAATTTTGGCCAAATATTTTGACAAACACCTCAATTGTTTCGATTGAAACATTTTGCAAGATATGATGTGATACAAAGAGACCTCGATTTGGACAATATTCTTCTTCGTCCTTCTATCTCCTTTGTTTTGTACCCCATTAACCGTGCTCTTCCCTCCCTTACCATCATACTTCTTGTACCGCGGTCTCCAAACTTAAGACACTTCTTCGACCGTCTCGAGGCTCCGAGTTGCTTGCCCTGAATGGAGCCTCCCCTCTTCCCCTCATTTGGAGCATCTTGGCGCCGTCTGATTTAAGAGTACTGTTTTATTCTTACTGCAATGTTTGCGGTGCCTACCCCTTTATTATCTCAGTCCCATCTATGGGGAAGATGTTGATTCAGTAGGTCCTATGCGACTGCTTCTTTCCGAGTCACCCCATATAAGATATTCTTGCAGGAATTCAGCCTTCTAAGTAAACTTTTTTTTAATGTTACAGGTAACTTTCAAAGTACGTTTGAAAAGACGATTATGCTTAAAATTCAAATTATTGTCTCGCAATTTGCATTTGTTTCGATAAAGGCTTAACTGAGCTTAAAGGGTATTCATACTTAATGTTCATGTAAAAGTCACAGGCTTCGCAGAATATGGATCCATTGCAGGTAACTGTAGGTTCATATGTCGTGAATTTCAGACGTGTTACAACCGATAATGTAAAAATCAACCGATAATGTAAAAAAAAAAATTACCGATAATGTAAAAAACTCTTAGAACCCATAATGTAAAAAAAAAATTACCGATAATGTAAAAACTCTCGTCTACCGATAATGTAAAAGAAATTTACCGATAATGTAAAAACTGTTCTAAAGATGTTTTCATATGGAATTGGAAACGTGTAATTTTATGCAGAAAGTAATATGTTAATTCAGAAAGGTCGTAAGTCATACCCCAAGGGAAGGGGCTCTCACCCCTAGAGACCCTATAGTGGGAGAGATTGGCCAACCATTGTTCTCAGATACGCATTCTGATTGGACGAACTGTATTTGCACCATTTTGGAGCCAAAGTACGAGCTTGTAAGATCATGTGTAGCCTATGTGCATTCGAGAAGTTTCACTAATACGTGGGCGAGTTGCGCCTTACCTCCGGAGAAGGCTCCTATCTCCGAGATGATAGTGGGAAGGGAATTATCCCGTCAAAAGGTCATGCACTACATTGGCCTACCGTTCCTGTCAGTCACAAGCCTGTTCTTTCTCCTACTAGCTACGCTGCATTCATTAAGTTGAAAAACGCGTTTTTTCCATATATGCTAACACTAATTTTGGGGCCATGTTTCACTTTGCCACGGGGAAGGTGCCTCTCTCTAACCACCCTTAATTTACCCCTTCAAACTCGAAAGGTGGTAGGCCTATGTGTCCTGTATAACATAGGGAAGGCTGCCCTAGTTGGGTTAGGCTGGCGATTTATGAGAACGGTCGAAAACATGTGGAGCGGGTCGGGTATATTAAATGTTAGCATTACATGGCAAACATGCGTTTTTCAGCTTTGAATGCGCCCTGTATTTAGTAGGAGAGGCACACCCTATCAACCCCAGTGGCGTAGCCAGGGGAGGGCGTGGGGGGCTCCAGCCCCCCATGAAAGCTTGTCGCCCCCCAGTCGCCCCCCCCCCACTGGCGATCTGGGCCAAAAAAAATTCACTCAACTCACTACCCAACTTGATAATAATATACGATATACCTATTTTTTTGCTCTGAAGAGGGCAATTTCTCTTCTAAATGACCCAAAATTTTCGGCGCGCTTCGCGCGCTGTGAATTACTCTTGTTTCTCCAATATATTGTAAGTTCCATTTCACATAGCTAGATAGCATAAGTCCTGTTCACTTTACAAGTTACACGGTAAGTAGAGTACACAGTTTATATAGAGATGATAGTAAATATAATCCCAAGATCGCAAAGCCTATAGTTGCTGTTATCTTGTGTGTGTCATACGGTACGGTCGGTTGCTGAGCTACTCACTGAGCAAAGTTTGGCTATTTCATCTGGTAGTCCAGGCATGGCCGTACGGGCCGGGGGGAGGGGGGGCAGCCGCCCCCAAATGTCAGAAACCTGAATAAATCCAGTGGCGGATTTAGACGGGGGCGCACCCGGCGCGCGCCCCCCTAAAATTTTCCAAGGTTTGTTTTTTTACCTTCGTAGAACGGGTCATTTCGCCTACTTGATTCTTCATCATGTTGTATTGTCTTATAATTGCTACAAAATAATAGCAGTTTAAAAGTATACAGTTTCAAGTTTTCCGATGGAATGGCAACAGGGTGACATCGAAGATCTCGACCGTATCTCGCAACTTATAGGGCATGGGAAGGGCCATTTCCTGCAATCTGGGAGGCTCATTTTGCAAAATTTCACTCTTACGCTACGCGCGAACCAATGATCGCTTACGGCTTACAGATACTGGGAAAGTCGAGCTCCAAACTGTTCATTTGTCAAATAGGCATACAAGGCAGGGGCAGAGGGCAGACTGTCCCCAAATTTCCACACAAGATCTTAATTTCTGGGATGGGTTTGCACAGCCATTTAAGTCTTAAAAAATCTCGCATGTTTTAATTCCACTCAAAATTCCTATCGTGCCCGAATTCTTTCAAAGATTTGCCAGAAAAATTAAAAAGCGTCAAAAGAACTTTTATTCCTCAGCCTCTTTTTATAGTCTTGCGCAACACTTTGCCCGAAAAGTCCGAATCTCCCAATTCTTTGAAACATTTGCCAGAAACATAAAAAAGCATCATAGTCAAAGTAAAAATTCCATGACGAAACGAAAAGAACACAAAAATTCGCGACACATCCGGGTCGTTATGGAAAAACAATTTTCCTCAGTCTCACTTCATAGTCCCGTGCAAACTAAACTTTGCCCCAAATGGTAGAATATTCCCTCGAAAGTTGTAAAAAAGTTCTGGGATGTTTTCAATTGCTAGATTACACTGACAGACGGGAGGGTGTATAGGTGTATACAAAGCCCAAAATTTTGCCCAAAGAAATTAATCAAAGACCATTTTTGACGTGTCATATTTCTTTATGACAATACTACCAGTAGCCATCATAAGGCGAAGATTCGGTTTAGTTGGGACGTATTCGGGCAGCTATGTGTGGTCACGATTTTGCATTTTTCAATGTGAGCCACCGTCAATTGTGCACAACTTGCTACTTATAGGCTGCAGTGCTTTTAACCCCAAATCGGGCAACGGTAAAAGTATCTTTTTCTTCAATTTCACATATGAATTTAGTGTGAGAAAATATTCCCATAAGTCCGCCTGAAAATTCTTCAAAGCCATCTTGGAACGTGACATACCGGTTTTTCTCATAAGGTGTTAGTAGTAAACTCAGTAGCGTGCGCACTGGGGGGGGGGGGGGGACGGGTGGGCCATGGGTCCCACCTCTATAAGTTATCGGAGGAAAATCAACTGGTCGGGGGAAATCGGGAGCAGTCTGACCTACTCTGGAGGAGCAACAGGCCCGCTCTCCCATATGTGTTTTAATATGCTTCAAAATGTTTCAAATATAGCACCATTTTGCATCTCAGCTCTCTTTCTTAGGCAAAAGTTTCTAGACCCCTCCCCAGGACAGCAAAGAATCAAACCTTGCGCACCTCTGTTAAAACTTGTTTTACCTTCCAAAGGTTTACCACTAAATAAATAGCAGTTCTGAAAAAAAAACGGTAAATCATCTATTGATCTATAATTTGACGAGTATGATTTTTTTAATTAATCATCTATTATAAGCCAAGGAGGAGGGGCGAAGGGGACAGCCCCACCTTATTTCTAGTATTCTATGTTTATTTTTTTACAATATTGCTAGTGTTTCCCCAAATTTATATGCGGTAAATAGGCCTGGGAAGTGCCATTTCCAGATATCTGGGAGGCATTTTGAGCCAAAATTTCCTTGCGCTCCGCGCCAAACGAAGGTGACGCGAAGCGCTGAGAGTCTGTCTATGGGCTACGTCTCCCCCTCTCCTCAAATTCCTGCGCACGCCACTGAGTAAATTCATCTATAGTTGAAAGTTCGGGCAGCAATATAGACAGTGGCATGAATTCAGTGGACCTTCAGTTCGGACAAGTGTCGTAAAAGATACGCAGTCATAAGCATGTTTTCAATTCCGTTGTATGGTTTTTTTTTTGTCCCGGAAAGGTACAAGACCATTTCATCCAGTGGTAGTGGTACAGGTTTTCACTGACCTAGCCAGCAGGGGGCAGAATGCCCGCACAGAAATTTTAGGGACGCGGTCGACGATGTTGAAAAAATGAAGGGGATCAAAAATAAAACGGCGAGAGGAGGGACGGATGGAATGTTGTTCGGGTGGAAGGGTGAAGGTTAGAGGCCTAGAGCTAGAGGGAGGGTAATTGGGAAATATTTCCTTCACAACTGTGATCTTTTTATGATATTGAAAACTATGACGAAACAGATTAACAGAACAATGTAGGCGTCCACATCGTATTTCGTTTTTCGTAAAAATTATGAATAATATTATTCATTGACAGAATGAAAATCAAGACATTTTCAGCACATGGATCTAGTGTGAAAAGAAGCAAAATATAGCACGATTTTTTAAGCCCTTCGGGACAGCAAAAAATAATTCAAAAGGAAAGGGGACACTCCATGACGGCGGTCAAGAACGGGAACTATGAATAGACTTTGCCCCTGCATTTTATTTGGTGATTTTCTAATCATTTTGCAATTTTCTCATTTTTGATTGAAGGGAAAATTTTTTTGCAAACGAAAGCTCAAAATATCGACTGCTTAGACTCTACTTACAAGCCTGGGAAATGCCATTTCCGGCTATCTGAGGGGTCGTGATTTTTCAAAATTTTCTGTACGCTCCGCGCCAACCGATGGTGGCGCTCCGCTTAGATAGTCGTTCGGGTGGATGTTTGGCCGTCAGAGCGCCCCCCCTAACGAAAAATCCTAGATCCGCCCCTGAAATCGGGCAGATATTTTGTCTCAGTCGGGCGGAAAATTGGACATTTAAGTTCTATACTCTAGACTTTGAGGCAGGGGTGGCGCCAGGGTGGCTCCAAGAGGACAATTTCTTTAATCAGAACCAAAAATTTTGGCGCGCTACGCCCGCTTTAGATTCACTCCAGTTTCTTCAATAGTTCCATTCCACATAGCTAGATTGCATAAGTCCTGTCAACCTTACCAAGAAAAATGTAGGCACAGTACACAGGTTATAGATGTCGTCAATTGTATCCCATATCGCAAAGCCTAGTTGCTGTTCTCTAGTGTGTGTCATGCGGTAGGGTCAGTTGGTGAGCGACTCACAGAGGAAAGTTTGGCTATTTCATCAGGTAGTCCAGGTGGTGTCGACACAATGTATGTTATCCCCGATACGGTTTACAAGTTACAACCCCAACCGTTTTTATTTTTTGTCTTTGTACTCAATGATTTCATATGGGTTTTGTGTAAGCCTACCAAAAATTTTCACGCGATTCGCGCGCTTTGCAGTGTCAAAATTCAGATTCAAAAGAACACTATCAGTTCAACTCGGCTGTTAAAGTATTAAGTAATGTTATGCAAAATATGTCCTGCAATGGCGTTGGCCGATAGTTCGACTCTTTCATATCCCCCTCTCACCACCCCTCAATAAAGGTGCTGTCGGAACTTGGGGTCACTGGCATGACCCGGCCCCTGTGGGGAAAATTTTGTCGCTACCCATGGTCCATTTACTATTTTGGCTTTCAAAAGGATCGTTTCTGCAATAAAACCCAAAATTTTCGGTACGCTCTGCACGCTCTTCCTCAGTTCCGTTACTTACAGCTAAATTTAGTACAAACCCTTTCCTCCTTTTCAGTAGAATACATGGATTTATGTAAATGTCGGAAATTTTATCTCAATTCGCTAAACCTATAGTTAATGTTCTTTTGTGACTGTCGAGCGGTACGGCTAGTGATTCTAGAAGGGAAGTACTATATACGTTATTCAAGATAAGGCCCAACTGCTCGGACAATTGACCTATATAGGCTTTAAATAAGTAGGCCTACAGACTTTTCTAATGTAAGCTTACCCAAAAAATTTTCGAGCGCTTCGCGCGCTTTGCAATTTCAGAAGTTATTCTGAAGTTATTCTGCTATTGCACGTCGTTTGATTTGTATTTCTGGGGAGTTCATATTTTCAAGCCCAGCAGGGTTTTTCGTGTACTTCCCTTCACCTCATGTACATATGTCTCTATTACCATTCATCATGTATTTTTGTATGTATGCGTGAAGTGATAAAACAAATAAACGAAACGAAACGAAAAGGGAAACGAAGTTAGATTCCGGGAGAAACATGAAATCAGTGCCTCTGCTTCTCTAGTATATACAAATTTTATGCAATATATCAGTATGGCATGGTATAGTACACATATTTTCTTCAAATCCCCCTCACCAACCCCTCAAAAAATCGGGGATATCGTCACTTGGGGTCGCTGGCCCCGCGACGGGCAAATCCTAGCACCACGCCTGCTGTGAATTACAAAGAGACCAATGGTATGTGAACTTCACAATTTACGCCGAATGCAATGGTTATCATAGGCTATAAAAGTACCCACCATAGTCTAGGCCTAGGTGCGTACAGCGAGTATCAGTATGTGCAGGAACCTAGCCCACCGCTACCTCGTGAGAATAAAATAAAATGAAACTTTACGTTTTTTCACCAAAACTGCACATCTTGATGGCTGCTACCAAACCTGGCAAGTGCCATTTCCGGCGATCTGGGATGTATTAAAATCTCAAATTTTCTTGGTACGCTCTGCGCTAACTCATGGTGGCTCCGCTTAGATAGTAACAAGGCGCCCTCCCATGAAATGGTCAAGTCCCCCCAGCGCCCCCCTACTAAAAAAATCCTGGCTACGCCACTGATCAACCCTCAAGTGTGACATATGCAAGGGAAAACTTTCTCTCCACATTTAACAAGTTCAATCGAAATCATATTCCTAAAGTTTAATTGGTAACCATCTAGTATGAAAACTGGGTGTTTTGAAATGCCTAAAATCTGCTCTTGGGGACACTGACCCTAAAATGTGGGCCTTTTGACGGCCCGCACATCCCACTACGACCGAGAGACGGGATGACTGACTTCGGATCTGTGGTCAACGTGGTCGATAACCTCTAGCATGCAATTCTTATCAAGCGTGAGTAGTTTCGATTTCATCCCCTTCTTCCCCTGGGGTGGGGAACGGGTGAGGGGGAATAACCTTCCTTCAGCTTCAGAATAACGATAATAACACTCCTGGGTTTTCTGATATGCTCATTTCAAAAATATAATTTTCAGTCCTTTAGTTTTTAAAATATCTAGTTTTTATTAGAGAGCTCACCTCCATGTAATAAAATATGTTGCAGTCCTTTCATGATATTTTTAGCGTAGATATGTTCTTTCTGGTGAGCTTGCGGAACAAGAGAGTGAGTCTTCTTTAAGTATATGAAGGAGAAATATGATAGCATTATGTATTTGACCTTGACAATTTGAGAAAAAGTGATCTTTAATTCTTCTGCTGTCTTTCAATGTACCTTTCTAAGGGAAATATACCTGCAAGAGGGCGCTGTAAAGTAGGGGTGAGAGCCCCTTCCCCCTGGGGTATGACTTACGACCTTTCTGAATTAACGTATGACTTTTTGAATAAAATTCCAGGTTTTCAGTTCCATATGAAAACGTCCTTAGATCAGTTTGTACATTATCGGTAATTTTTTTTTACATTATTGGTAGACGAGAGTTTTTACATTATCGGTATTTTTTTTTTTACATTATCGTTTCAAAGAGTTTTTTACATTATCGGTAATTTTTTTTTACATTATCGGTTGTTTTTACATTATCGGTAATTTTTTCACATAATCGGTCGTTTTTACTTTATCGGTTGATTTTTACATTATCGGTTGTAACAAAATGTCTCAATAGAACAAAATAAGAATGTACATTAATGGCGTCACTTCAAGTGATTGCGTCTTTGACTATTGCTTTGTAAAGAATATCGTTTGAAAATTTACCCCCCCCCCACCCCCTTCTGCCTAACCGTAACGTAAGGGCAAACTAGACCTCCCCTCTGGCAAAGATAGCACCTACCGTGAATTGACGCAATTCTGACTCATTTACCTTGATTTGAGACTTAACACTATTACAATGTCAACATTTTTCTTGGAACGTTTCCTCCTGCATGGTTTTGCCTTTCTTATAATGACCTGAAGGAGAAACGTGATGAAATATTTGAAAGTTTAAAATTCATAAGCAACAAGTACAATATATTGAAAAGAAAACGCGAGCACAAAATGCAAGTAAAGTATGTTTCGTTTAAGAGTTGGCCGCATCACTGCATCAAGAATGAAGCTTTCACACACCGCCTCCACCCCGTAACTCTTAATTATCAATAATTAATTCTATTTGTTGTCCAGATATTTGTTCATTTTCTACAGCTGTAACTAAATGGGGATGTTCCTATGAATCCGTTGCCATAACGGAGTTTTCGTAAAGGAAAACCTTCTATTTGCAATGTCCCTACTTTTGCTTGTAATGGTCAGCTTTGAAAATTTGGTATGGGACACTTTTACCTTAGGCAAACTTAAGTTGTTCGTGATAAGGAGTGTATAGAGATTGGTTACGTTTGTTTTTGCCAAACAACACGTTCATAAGAATACACCTTATGCTAGTCTTGACCTGTTCTGTTTTGTTATCCATTGTTTGTGAACAAGAATCTTCACGAAAAGTTTAGATCCTGTTAAGGATAACGTTGTGAGATCCCACGGAAACAACATAATGTTCCTGTAATAATTGACGCAAAGATAATTTTTAGCCACAGGAAGAAATTTTAATTCTGTTTACAAAATTATATGCCAAATCAATTGCGACTCTCATGGTTTACCATACAAATGTATCACTCAGCTCGTTTACATAACTCCTCTTAAGGTTTATACGTAGTTTAGAAGTTATCATAAGAGCTTCAGGTGAGTGCTTAATACCTCTCCGTTCTTACCGTGAGTCTCATTGCAGACTAAAGAACCTCGTCATGTCTGTCTTATTTCATCTTAGTGTTGCTTCATTTATGATTGTCGTTTGGTCAGCAAACGGCGTCTTTTCACAAGAATCGGTAAGTGATCTAATTGCTCTCCATTGCTCTCTAACACAGTAAAGACAGTGCAGCAAGTTTTCAATTTGCAGATTTTCTGCCGATTACTTTTTCGTTGAAATAATTCTTCTGATTGTGATTTTTTGAGTAATTTTCACGCTGCACAATTCTGTTGTAGCATTTTAGTTGAAAAGTGCGGCCATAATGACAAAAGTATTTTCAACTGGCACTCGTTATCTTTTATTTTTCAAGATGCTGTTTCAGACATAATAATCTACCAACAGAATATTCCGATGAGATATATAACTTTTGTTTTGAATTTATTGGTCAATAAACACGTTTCGTGGTATATTTAGGTGTAAAAGATATAAGAAAAAAGTCTTCTTCTATCAAATCAGACAAAAATTTTATGATTTCAAACTAATATCCATTTGATAATGCTTTTCTTTAACAAACAGTTATTGAAATTAAGATTCCATAAGTTGAACTATAATTTATTCACAAAATAAACTTAAAAAAAAACGATGACTGTACAGCAAAATTCTAATCTGTCGACCTCCTGGGTAATGTTGCGAGGTACTAGAGAAAAGTAGATCAACCGCTTCATCTGTCATAAAACATTTAAAGCAATCGATTTACCGTCAATAAGAAGGCATTATGGTATTATGTACATTTGTCCCTACTATTGTTTGAAAATCTTTAAACTAATGAAAGTACTTATCCGATAACAACATCGACCAGCAGGGCATAAATAAGAAATATCACCCCATCCCATTGCTTTTAGTTACGCAGCCGGTTTTTCTTTCAAAGCGCAAGAGGAATAAAAAGCAATCTTGCTAACAAAGTGTCTAATGAAAGCCGATTTTGTGAAGAAAATTTAATTCTATGAAACGTAGATCGCAATACAGGCAAGACAGGGGAATAGTACTTTGATATTCACATGTTGCTTACATCTAACTTCACTTTTATGTAGGCTTCTTTAATTGAATCATAAGCTAATAAAAAGTAAAAATAATTAAAATAATATTGAGTCATGAAACCATGAAACAGTAGATCATATGCATAAATAGCTCTGGAACGTAAAGGGTTACTGAACATTTTTAAGGGCAAGTCCTTATTCATTTTGCTGCGAGATTTTAACATGGGAAGAACTGATCTGCCCTAGAAACGCCTTGGAAGCGCAAAGGTTGTACCAGGGAGTTGTTACAATTCCCTGGTTGTACAGAGGAGAACTGTCAGGGCCTTTTACCATGGCATCTTCTTTTACGAAAAAAAAACCTGATATCGGCTCTCAGTCCTTTGTTCTTACACAGAAATCAGAGAATTTAAAACTACCCCTAACTTGCGAATACTTTCGGATTGACTTATGAATTTGTTCCCAACCCTCAACAACCCTCAAAGATTTCTGCATCATCCAAAAAAATTATAATGCTTAAAATGTATTTCCGGTGGTAAAACTCTAACATAGCAAAAACGGAGTGAGAGAAACTTTAGCTACACCTACTTTACACTCTATCAATTTTATATCTTAACGAAAGGCACGATAGTAATATCAAAGCAGTACATTCATATGGTAATATTACTCAGAAGGCACAAATTTGGTAGAAACATATATAATTTAAGAAAGCACTTTTGAGAGAGTATTTTTGGGCGAATGCGTCCCTGCCACTGTTGAAGGTAGATGACATTCAACTTAAACTCTTCCCTTCTTGTCTCTTCTTACAGATTTGTATTCAACAAATCTTTTCATTTGGTTTTTAAACAGAAACCTGTTAGAAGGTACTTTAGGGGAAAATGACTCTGATTTTTTTAAGGAGCTAAAATGTTTCTCTTTGCTGGTATGGAGTTAAGTAATAAACAATAATATTTGAATTTTTAATGCGCCAATATCTAGGCAATCCTAATCAAAGACGCAGCACAATATTACCCCTGCTCAACGATAAATCGTCCCGGAGACAATCTCTTCAGTTGATTGATAAGATAGCTTCATCACAATCTTGTTCAGCATCTTTTGTATATGAGAATTAAAGTTAAAGTTGCCAGATTTTCTATAACAACTTTACTGTTTTTAAGAAAAAAAGAAAGTAAAAGTTTTTGCAAAAGTCGTGTTTACATCAAACTTTCATGCAACTAACAGATAAAGCCTTTACAATGTGTTCCGCGTAATTTTATAGCCTTAGAAATGATTCATTGCAGCTTTTACTTGTTGCAAAAATCCATTTCCACAATATTTTTTATGTTCTTTTGAATAATCCCTAGACCAGTGATTCCCAGGCCGGGGGGGCGTTATCGCTCCCGGGGGCGTTTGCACAAATAAGGGGGGCGATGAGCTCCAAGGGGGCGGCAGGGGCGGGGGCGTTTTGAAAAAATGAGATACTCAGTTTAACCAAGGCTTTACAAGATTCCTTAAGCTTTTCTCTAGATGAGCTCCCAAGTTGGTTCGCACGAAAGGGAGTTGAATGGAGTCAACAAGTTGAGTAGGTCTGATATTTCCTTCGCAGATGCCACAAAATTGCATCTACTGTAGCAGTGTTTAATTTCAATTTTTCCTGTAAGGACCCTCATATTCCCATCAGTGACAGTGAAAGCGCGGTGACCGGAGGGTCATAGCTAAAAATCCTCCTCGACTGCTAATTTAACCCTGAATGTAGTTTTCTTCCTTGCAGTCCATAAACATGATATACTGACAGAAGTGACAATTGTAGGTAACTGTAACAAAATAGATATCTTTGGCAATGTACTACGAAGTAAAACTTTAAAATGTTTTCAAAAATGCAATTTTTCGGTGCCCCAATTTCTGCTTTTTTATTATTTCTGCCTGTTGGAAGGCTTGGTTGGCACAAGTCTTTCAATTCCCCATGCCACCCTATCGTCCTTCTTTCTCCCGTGACACTTCAAGCCCCTTTCAGCATCAAAGGGAACTCCCGTTATTTATTATTGAAATACAAACTGGACTTAGGTTGATTTTGCAATCTTTTTAGTTTGTATTTAAGGTTATTAGGTAATCGGACGATAGCCAAAATTGGACGGACAGTACGTCATTCTCGTGTCCACAATATCGTAAATACTTCACGCCCACTGAAATGTTGACCTTTGGCCTCATTTTGGGGAACAGTCCACAATTCGATGAGGCCGTTTCGCCTCTCTTGACGGAGGTCAAACCTCCCGGCTTTTGTAAATAGTGGGTTAAAGAGTCTCAAAAGGGTGTCAGTTTCTTAAGTCACGCATTGCTGTTTTGCTACCCTGGATCCAACCCACATGTAAAAACGATGTATGTCACGGTAGGTCTACCCTTTTATTTCAGAATGTTTTGTTTTATTGCCACCGTGTCATCCATAGCAATAGTAAGCTATAGACGGGGGGGGCGTTTGCTTACCCCCATTTGGTGAAAGGGGGCGTTTAGCTGGAAACGGTTGGGAACCACTGCCCTAGACGGAATAGACTATTTCAACATGCTCCCTAGATCACACATACAGTGATCAATGCTTTGGTTTCACCGTTTTCTCCGGTTTTCCTCAAAAGAATCGAAACTTAAATAACAAGTAACACATATGAAGTCTAATGTTCCTTTGTTATGTACTTACACCATCATTTCTGTACTTCTTTCAGGTCCCTTCATATTTCTTTTATCAACGACCAGACTATCCCAGAGACTGCCAGGATGTACGACTTTCTTACAGTACTAAAATTCCTAGCGGTGTATATGAAATCAAACCAGACGGCTATCATAAACCCTTTGAAGTATATTGTGACAATGACGCTGACTCCGGCGGCTGGACGGTAAGTACCTCACCAAGTGATATTATCCATGCAGCAGTTATTGACACACAGTGTAAAATAAAATGATTTTTTCAAGTTGGTTTTGAATCAACACTCGCTTTCTTTGTATACATATTGATAATTTTCTAACCATTCTGTAAAACAGATTGAATTACCTGCTGTAAAATCACAATTACTGTGTGATTTGGAGGGCAAATGACAGGCAGCCTATTTATCAAATAGTAACACATTTGGCAGTGGAGTAAAGATTCTGTTCATATTAGATTGACTTTAATCAATTTACTTAAGGGAAGATTACGTTGAATTTATGTTTTGCTACACGCATTTTAAGGTGCCCTCAAAGTCCACAGTAGTCTTAAGTGAAGATCTTACTAAGGCAAAGGTTGCCAATGTTAGACGCATATTCCACAGGTTTAAAAATTATGCGACTGTGTCCGCTTCCCTTCATTCTTCAGTTTCCATATTTAGAAGTCGCAACGTCACATCTACACTTCCGTATATATATATATATATATATATATATTTATATATATATTTATATATATATATATATATATATATATATATATATATATATTTATATATATATATATATATATATATATATATAGATGTCATATTGGTTGGCGTGTGTTGGCATCATAGATAGCACGAATAATTGCCCCTGATGTATATAACCTTTAAGTTTTTCCCGTTACCTTGTATTCACAACTGAAGAAGAGCTTTTGACTGCGCGAAATATTTTGTTTTCGTTTGTAATATATCAGTTGGCATGTATGTATCTGTTTTTTTTTCCGGAGTTTATATATATATATATATATATATATATATGTATATATCTATATATATATATATATATATATATATATATATATATATATATATATAAGGTCGAAATACTGCAATACTGCGGAGCACTATAGTAGTATGTTGGTCGATAAAGGTTGTAAAAAGTGCTTAAAGTTTGCGGAAAATTCCACGACGTTTCGAGTATAGACTCTTCATCAGGTGGCAAAGAAATGCAACTGAACAACAAAGAAGCAGAAATAGCTAGAGAAGAAACACATTGAAGAAAGGCACGAACAAACCGGTCGCACAGAACGAACACGGTGTAAAAAAGCGAAAGAAGGCTGAAAAAAACTGGTAAAAAGTAATGAAAAGGGGAATAGGTTAAAAAAGGTCCATTCTAATGTTAAAACCGTGTGGGGAGAGGGTCCCGAGTTTCATGATAAGCCGGTTTTCGGCGATCTGACGATGACGGTCAGAACCTCTGCACATTAAGGCTGCGGTGACGGCCAAGTTTTTAATTGAGCACGGTGATGGGGGGTTGAAATGTGTTGCGACCGGATAACCTTGAAGGTTTTGTTTGATGGACCTGAGGTGTTCAGTGATTCGGTCAGCCAGGCGACGTTTGGTCTCTCTCACATACAGGCAATTGCAACGTCCACAAACTAAAATGTAAACCAAGTTTGTGGAAGTGCAGGTAAAGTGTTGGTTCACACTGAATCTGTTGCCGTTAGAATCCAAAATATTAATGAGGGTGTTCTTGCCAACCACTGGGCATGTGTTGCACCTACTACGACCACAGGGAAATGTACCTGGGGTGTTGTCAGTTGGTTGTTGTGGATGGGAAGCCCGAACTAAGTGCTTGGAAATGTTCTTTTCAACTCTGAAGGCCGTAATGGGGGGTTCGGGGAAAAAGTCACGGGTTGAAGGGTCTTTTCGAAGAGTCTCTATATTCCTGTAAATGGCACGAATGATGGGGCGTACCGATGGGTGATGGGAAATTACCAAAGGAATGCGTAGATTAGTAGACGTGTTAGACTTCTTACTCAAAGCCTCCGCTCTGTTGATTCCTTGGATTCTGTGTAGAGCACCGGTAAGGATTTTGGTGGGATACTGACGCTTCTCAAAGAATGATAGTATATTTTTTGAAGCGGCTGAAAAATCAGAATCTTCTGAGCAAATCCTTCTGGCCCTTAAAAGTTGTGAGTACGGGATGGATTTGGGATGGTTGGATGGGTACAAAAGGTAGTTATGAGAATCGGTGGATTTAAAATGTAGGTTTGACTTGATTTTACGGTCGCAAATTGACAATTGAAGGTCGAGGAAAACCACTAAAGTGTCAGAAATACAACGTGTGAATTTCAAAAATGGACTGAAAGATCCTACAAATTGAATGAAAGATTCTAAATCTTGACGGGTCCCTGTTGCCCCTCCCACAATATCGTCAATATACCTTTTGTAAAGGAAAGGGTGAGAACCGGTGTACTGCGAAAAAAGTTGTTCTTCAAAGTGGCCCATGGTTAGGCAAGCAACAGAAGGACCCATTTTGGTTCCCATGGCTACTCCTTTAACCTGACGGAAAAAGCGCCCATTAAACTGGAAACAGTTTTGGGTGAGAACAAGTTCCGTCAAGCGAAGGAAAGTAGTTGTAGGAATTTGGGGGTCTTGTCGTTGGTGCAGGTAACGGCGGATAGCTGACAAGGCAGCATGGTGGGGGATGGATGTGTAGAGACTAGATACATCCATGGTGAATAGTAGACGTTCACCGCAATTTTCGGGAAACTCAAAGTCTTGAATAAGTCTCAAGAAATGAGGAGTGTCTTGAACAACAGACGGTAAGGCTGATACCAACGGGAAGAGAACAGAGTCCAAAAACTCAGAAATTAGAACGGTGGGGCAGCAGTGGGAAGAAACGATGGGTCTTTCAGGGTTGTTTGCCTTGTGGATTTTGGGAAGCAGATAGAAATTGGAGATTTGTGGACAAGGGTGGAGTAGTGACGTTGCTGATTTAGGAAGTTGATTGTTTTTAATAAGGTTTGTTGAAGTCTTCTTAACCAATGCTTGGCTGTCGGAAGTGGGGTCAGAGGGAATTTCAGTGTATGCAGTTTGGTCCGATAATTGCTTATCGGCCTCTGCTACGTACAAATCCTTCTGCCAAACCACCACGGCTCCACCCTTATCAGCTGGTTTGATGATAAGGTTCTTGTTTCTTTTGAAAATAAAGCCTGTTTAAATGATGGTCACGCAGGCCAACAATTGTTGCATATTTAGGATATTTATTTTCTACAATTGAGAATTTTATGATTCCACTTATAGTAGACACTGACACTTGACAGGTCGCAATTTAACTAGAAAAAGGACATTTAAGTAAAGAATGTGTGTGAAAGGGCTTACCCCATATTTTATTAAAGTCAGTCTTCGAACTTTTCTTTCCCTTCAAATAGAATAAAGTGTCGATAGAAAACTGCGCTGGGTATAGTTAAATGATGTGTTATTTTACTTATTTGGACTTGCAGTGGTGGGAGGTTGAATGAATAACTATATATTAAATTTAATGGGGTAGCTGAGGGGCGCCCCTAACACGTAAAATTCCCATGATCAAACATCTGTCGAGACCTGGGTGTCAGGAGTTTGAATAGATACCTGATAAAAAGGTAATTATTATATATTATATATTATTATAAGTATTAACAAGTTTGAACGATTACCTGCAGTTTACAACAATAAACCAAGTCATTTCGACAATTTTCAACTACTTCGGAATCCAACAGTTTTTAAAAGAACTTGACATGTATTAACAGAATCGCTTAGCCATGGGGATTAGGGGGCACTGTCCCCTAACATATTTTGTAACACGTTCTTGCCCCATAGGCTTCAGTACAGTAAGTGCATAAAAAGCTTATTTTGGTTGCCCCCTTTAGAAAAGTCTTGCCC